>JAQGBH010001046.1:0-37621 GCA_034698265.1 Sminthurinus aureus | reverse complement strand
CACACTACAGCAAGTTTGTTAATTATACCTAAACATTGTGTATGTATATGCTTATGAGTTATGATTGTTAACGCTCAATATATTAAACAACTTGACTTATGCGTTTAATCTCTTTTAAATTTACAAGTCTGGCCATTTTTGTACCAAGAAACGTTAGGTAACAACGAGAATCAGCCATATTTTGTAAAATCGCAATAATTGTACTATATTATATATTATATTATACTATGAAAACTATATGAAACTACATAACAACTACCTACTATATGATACATGATATATTATTATGATGTTATGTAATATAGTATTCTATTGGAAAGCTTTAAAAATGTAATCTATATACGCTTGCTGCTATATGCTATACCACACTTGGTAGTCTACTAATTTGACAACTAACTTTTTTCAGAGAATTATACATGTAATAAATATATTATAAGATGAAGAGATATTAAAATATTTTTTTCCTTCTATTTGTCATTTTTTTCTTTATAATATTATAGTACAAGATACAATCAATCGTCAAGCAGTTTTATGTCACAGAGTTTTACGAACACTTCAATATGTAATCAAGAATTCAGAGATTTTGGAAACGGAAACCTGGGAATGTGTTTTATTATTTTTGATTGCCATCAATGATGCACTTCTCTCACCTCCCTCAAAAAAGGAAGACATTGGGGATCAACTTTGTGAAAGAGTATTGAGTGTTCTCTTTGAAACCTGGTTGCTGGCTTGTGCTAGATCATTTCCTTCACCACCTTTATGGAAGACTTTGAGAGATGCTTGCAGATCTTGGAGACATCGCAGTAATTTATTCGAACAGTGGAATCGCATCAATCTTGCTCTCACTGTTCAAGTACTTCAGATTATGTATGGACCTGATTACATTAAACTAGGTACAAGATTTTATAAAAAATTTATATTTGGTATTCATATTTTATTAAGGAAACCAGAATTTATATGTGTGCACAAATACAAACGGGACATTTTAACTCTGAGGAGGAAACATTACGTATTACTTTTATTATGCATACATATTTTTCTTCACAAAAAAGTTGGAGATGGACATTATGTATTATGTACACACTACATACTCAGTAAACACGTATCCAAAATAAATCAATATGATGTATGTATGCATGTATGTACGCTGCCAAAAACGGTTCAGAAAAAAATGTGATTGAAAATTTACATAAATGATTTATGATGATGATGCATTATACATGACAATACATGACTTTTGAATTCATTCTACACATGTATTACGTAAAATGTGTACATTGAAAAAGTTGTCTGTTCTTTGCATCATCATTATTACCATCCCTATGTAAATTCTATATCAATTCCATGTGACTGCAAAATATATCATGGTGATAAAAATATGTATGTATGTAAAAGATTTTATTATCCTTGTGATGAAATTCATGTCTTGTCGGTCTGTTTACGTCCCATTCTGGTTTTTCTATTGCAGAAGATGACAATAATTGTATTCCACGTGATATGACAAATGACTGCGTTGTACAAACCTGGTACAGATTTCTACATTGTGTCGGTAATCCAGTTGACTTGACACAACCCACAATCATTAGCCAAACACAAAATTTTTTACAGGTATAAAATAAAGTTGCAACGTATTACTTGAACTCTCTATACATACTTAATGCTTAAGTATATATTCACATGTATAGCTGAATTGTGCAAAATGAAAACCTATAATAATTCGTCGTGCACATTTTAATCCTCTTTTGTTTTTCTTTAAATAGTTTGCCATAGCTAGTGAAGCTGTTGTTGATCCTTGCCAACATCCATGTCTTTCAGTTCTTCCAGGTAAAATTTATAACCTGTTTATCAGCAAATCTTCAGACCAAAAGAGTACATTATCTATGGTTGTGCTGTAACTGCTTATTTGCTTTCTGTTTTTCAGCAATATTTTGGCAAGCAATGAAAGGGATCGCTACTTTGGTGGATGCATTTTTAGGTAATGAGAAACTACTTTAACTTTAAATTTTTCAGTCCATGTTCGATGTCCTACATGCATGATTGTTTGTGATTCATTATTGTTGATTGTTGACACAAAAAGTTTAAAAGTTATAGGTTGTAGATAAAATTGGTAAGTATAGATGGAAGAGAGTACGCTTCAGAAAGCTTCATATATAAACGTGCAGAAAAATCGAGTATAAATGAAAGTTTTAAGTGAGTAGTATAAAAATCCATTCACATAAAGAGAAAGGATAGAGTTTAAAGTTGTACAGTTAATGAAAAAAGGTCACACAAGAAGATTTAATCCGGTGATTTGTGATAATTTATTTACTATTGTCTATTGTCAATTGTCAATGTATAATCTAACATTTCACAACATAACATATTATATTTTCTCAATGTATTTGATGTATAACTTTGATTCTGCAACTAAAACTACGTAACACTTTGATGTATACACAAAAGGACTCTTGAAACTTTTGAGCGATAAATGAATTGTATTTCACTTTAGCTGTAACTTTCAAATAAGTATATTATATATAACAGGAAAATAGAAGAATATAGGCAAAATATACGTATACTACTATAAATAATGACTCTAACTTAAGTACTTAAAAAGAGAGGGAAGAAATACTGAAATATTGAAAATGACGTTTTGTTTTGTAAATATTGTGCTCAATTTAAAGTTTTTCTAAAACCTATAATGTGGCGTCTGGTTATATTTGTTTTTTAACGCTAAAACTATCCTCTTCTTCCTCTTCTTCTTCTGCGTCTATATTGATGGGATTAATAAACTAGGAATTCCACCTCCAGTGAAATTGGATAAATTTTCCGAATTGGAACTTCGAAGTTCTTCTCCAGACTCACAAAATCAAGTCAGTAATAATCCGAGTCCATTTCCTCCAATGAGACGCCTTGCAAAGAGCTTTTCAGTTGCTCCTTCAACAAATGTCCATAAGGGTATTTTCTAACTATCTCTATCAAAACACACACAAAAAACTTGACTTTTTCGTTTTTTCTTTTAACCTATCAATTATTCATGCTTTACTACTATGCCTGTATTATTCTAATTTCTAGTTTTGTTTTGCTTGGTTTCAAAAACATAGTAAGCATGCATATATTTTTCTGTACATAAATATACAGTATACAGTTATTTGTAATTCAAAGCTTTGGCTTGTTCTTCTTCTTGATTGACATCAATTTAGTCGTGTAGAGAATTATTTGAAATATCCAGATACTTAATTTGATAGATTGGGGTTGACGGTTGAAACATTACAACAACAAACAGTAATACAGTTAGTATTTATTTTTGTATTTGTAACCGTTTTGTAAATAGTAAATAGTAAATAAGTACTGGTAGGCTGTAGGTTTATAAACTACTCTTTCAGTTCATCTTTTAAATATCTGTCCATCATCTACATTATTGTGAAAGGTTCCGTTTTTGTCATTTTTGTTTACAAATAAATGTTTTTGTTTACGTTACGTTACATGTTATAATATTATATATTATATGCAAATAGCAAATAGACACTCAATTACGGCTTTGACCAAACTTTTCCCTTCTACATTTCTTTCTTTTATGTTCTCCTGACTCTTGACTTGACGTCTATTTTAAACAAAAGTCCTGTGCTCCTCTTCAGAATTATGAAGACGTATGAAATAATATGAAATAAATTGTATACTACATCATATGAATAATGAATACCTATCTAGAATCCAGAATCTAGAATCTAGACTCAATATATTCTCAATAGGCAACTGATTCTCGGAAAAAGCTTTAGAATTTACAAAATGATGTTGATTTTGAAGAGATGTCTATGCATGAACTCTACTGCTTAAGGCATCAAATGCAGACATTCATTGTAAACTACCTTATACAGAATACAGACTCTTTTGATACACAAACTTATCTATTGAGTCAAGAGTATGCGTATTGAGTATGTATTATATTTGTCACTGACACAGTTTGTACATATATAGCAAGTAAGGCTTTTGTTGAATGGGGATCCATGTATAGACTAGAAACTAGACTATAGACAGTCAAATCAAATTAAATTTCTATTTTCTATTGTCATGATAAAAACTATACCTGCACAAAAATATGTACAGTGCATAACATTTTGTGTGAATGTAATAATTATATTTGGTTACTTTTACTTCTTACTTACAAATATTATGTGTTTTTATAGTCTCAAGTTTTTGTTGTTTTACAAAGTTTTCAGTGTTTGGGTTGTATGAATTCATATTATAGAATAATGCGTAGTGTGAAATATGATTTATGATATGCAACAACAACATAATATATATATATTCATGTTATTTTATATTTTGATATGTATACTAACTAAAACATAATAACAAAATATGTTTTGTATGTAAGTGTATGGCTTATAAATAAGCTGAATGTGACTGACACTTTGTCTTGTGATAATTATCTGTGAATAGTGAATATCTATAATATATATTGTGTACCTTATAACTTATAATATATAATATAGACACAGTAATATTCAAAAGTACATGTACGTATAATATTTCTATATTCTATATGTTACGTACATTTGTGTTTGGCATAACACAAAATTAATCATAATTTACAATTTACACTGAATTACAGTGAAAGGTTAGAAGTAGTCAGAGCGTACAATGAAAGATGATTTATAATGAAACTAATATTTGTTTGTGTTTGTGGGTACACGTGTTAAATTTCAGGTCTGCCTCGGACATCGATATTGGGTTTGACAAGTAGTAGGTCGAAAGACACATCATCTATCCCTTCATCAACCCAGTCGAGTTTAACAAGTCAGTATTCCTCAGTCAGTACTGTCTCTGACAACTCCTCATCTTCCTTTTCATCCAATCGACCTTTATCTTCACCGCTTCGGCCACGGGTCAATAGTATTTTACATTTATTTGGTTCTTGGCTCTTTGAAGCTGCTTTAATTTCTTGTGAAGTCGCCAAAGTTGGTAAGTTTTCCACCCTCAATGTATATTTCTACACATGTATGTATCATGTAATATAGTATAGTATAAAGTATAATAATATATGTTTGTATTATGATAGAATATAGGATACATGTTGAAGTGTAGATGGATATATTATATTACCTTTATGTCGAAGTCTATAAAAGTAATAGTACGGAGAGAGCTTTTCTATTCTCCGTCTCTCTCTCTGTCTTTTTCTCTCGGTCGTTCTCTGGGTCTGTTTTTCATTCTCGTTTAGTCCCTTAAGACAAGAAAGTTGAAAGTTTAATATGACGAATTTGGAATGTAGTTTCAAGTTAGTGTAAGTTCATGCTCGCGTAATATATTATAACAGAGGACAGGTAGACAGTAGACATCACTTATTGACATACTCTCTCTCACTCTCTCTCTCTCTCTCTTAGAGATATGTTCCTATGAAACTCGTAGGAAAATAACATGCATGTAATATAGATGGATAGAAGAAGCATAATACAGAATGTAGAATGTAGGAGATGGAGGAAAAGCCGTAGTAAAACGAATTTTTCTGTCAATTTATACACGTAAGAATCGTGGTTGGTTCGTAGGTTAGTCGACACGAGTAACCTTTAAAAGATTTTGTAAAGAGAATAGAAAAAAAAGTAGAGGAGAAAAATAGATGATAGTGTAGTACTAGAAGGATATGTAGTAAAAAGATTTAAGGATCAAGGTAAATGTAGTAAAGGAAAAGTTCCATGTCTATGCTTGTGGGTGTGTGGCCTGTGTTAGAGCGTACAATGTACACTGTACACTGTACAGTATACAGTACGTAGATACATCAAGTAAACAAAGACGTTGCTATACACTATACAGACTATACACATTACAAACTACACGTGTACGTTGTACCTACCCATATATCTACGTGTGTAAGTGTAAGTTGTCGTTCCCGTTGTGAGTTGAATGTTGAGTTAGTGAAAGATAGAAGAGAAAAGGAAAGTAAAGAGAGAAAGAGGAAAATGAGAGTGAGTTGGAGAGAGAGTAGATGAGGATGAGAATGAAATTGGAAAAGACTCTAGGCGTTACGAATGAAATCGTCCATGACGACAAGGTTGATGTGATAGAGTCAGGATAAGACGAGAGCACAAGAGAAGAAGACGAAGACGACGACGACGGTGAAAACGAAGACGAAGAAGGAGACGGAGACGGAGACGAAGAGTAGAAAGAAAAAGAGCTAGAGAAGGAAAGAGTGAAGAGTAGAAAGTAGAAAGAGTCGTATATATATACATGTATGTAGAAAAGACTCGTCTGGGTTTTTCTGAAGAGGTAAGTAATGTTTCTTGTGTAAACAGAGACCGGAGAAGTACGGAGAACTTCAAGGGGATCAGCAGTGCCTGCTGCTTTACCAGAATACACCGATATTCCATCTCCCATCACCATCGACAAGTACTATCAGGGCCGAGCTGAGGCTTTGGGAACTTTGTGTCGAATTTTCTGCTCCAAGAAAACGGGCGAGGAAATCTTACCGGCATACTTGGCTCGTTTTTACATTGCTGTCCGCAAAGGCCTACGAGTAAGAAGAGAAACATAAGACTACTTTCTTTTACATACATCAATACTTTTTGTGTACATATGTCTTCTACATTCGACATTCTACATTCTACATACACTTGTAATACTATAACAAACTTAACTTTCATCCCTTTTCTATCTTTCACATATGTATTTTGTCACGCATACCTACATTCTAGAACCTAGAACCTAGAACCTAGATGTATCCATGTTTGAATGCAAGATGCACAAACAGTAAGTTGAATGCAAGATATCGCCACATATGTATGTATACACATACAACGTACATCTTCTCCTGTCCTGTCCTTGTCTTGTCTTTTCCATCTTGTGCATTCGTGGTTTCAGTATGCTTCTTTAATACTCTCACTTCCTTTGAAACTCCCACTAATACTTCAACTTTTATCCACATGTATAATGTATATGTGGATACATACTTTTTATTTTCCTTGGAAATGGCACAAATGTCTGTGGCTGTTGGATAGTTTGAGAATACCTCAAAACCATTTATTTACTTTCACCTCTTTGTATCTTTTTCTACTTTCTCTGCTTTTCCCTCCCCTTTCACATCTATTTATGTACTCGTACTTCACAACTACAAAACTACAACGAGTATTCCAAAGGCTACCTACTTTTACTTACTTTCCTCATTTTATCTGTAGTCTGTAGTCTGCTCTTCTTCTTTCCAAGGTCTGACTGTTTAAACGAGTATCTATTATAGGATGTAAAAAGGACACGTAGCATGTAGTATGTATGAAACCTACATATGTATATTATTTGCAACATTTCTATTTTGTCGTCTTTTTGTCATACTTTTTAAGCAAGGAGTTATGTAGCGTATTTTTATTTTCCCCCATTCTGTCCACTGCAGAGTGTAGAGGCTGAAACCTAAAACTACACTTTATTCCTTTCATTGAAAGAGGAAAATGTGGAATTGACAAGGAAAAACAATCCATGTTTTAGTTTTTGAAAAAGCATGTCAAATGTCGAACAATGCATTTCAACCTTTTTTGTCTTGGATTGCAGTTTGTATTACACAATATTTTGTTGAATTTTCTTTCCCTTCTTTACTTTTACCCACAGTCACTTAAAATATAAAGCAGTGAAATGTTTGTTTTATTTACCTTTTAATATTTTGTTTCTTTTCTTTCGTCATTCTATTACAATGTATGGAGAATGGAGACAATGCGTATATGTATAATACGATGATATATAATGAGTGTAATGTAGAATATAGTCAAAAATCAAATGATTTTATGTGTAATATGTATGTATCTTTGAATTTAAAGGACACGAGGAATGAAGTTTTGAGTTCTATTATTGGAAATTCGTCCAATATACTGAGAGTGGATTTGGATGGAGTGACAATTTTAGTACCTGTAATTGTTTCAGCCCTTGAAGCCCTTTTACCAAATTCGGGCACGGTGAGGCTCTACAACTTTCTCATTTTTTTTGTCATACATGTTATGTCATATGTATTCATGGTATGTGTTTGTAGTTCGTAGTATATTTTATAAATGGGGTAGACAATGCATATATTATATTATTCGTATTCGTATTTTCTACACATAAAATGCATCACAATATTATTATATACATGTTTTGAGCATCACGAATCACGAATCACGAATCACGAACATCAGCCTTTGCATGTAACATTCACATGCAATTTGTATAAATCTCCTCCATTTGTGTCTTTATCTATAATGTAGATGGTATATGTAATATGTACGTGAATGTATTTTGTATTTTGTATTTGTAGAAAGAGGCAAACTTACGACGTCCTGCGATTCAATTGTTGCTGTCATTACTTCCACTACCGCTCCATTTTTTGGTAAGTTGAAAAGAGAGAAGAAAAGAAAGGAAGGATATACGATAGACGATAGAGAATCCATGTTCCATGTTCCAGGTTTTTCTTGCTATCACTAAAAGGTTTTTTCTTTCTTCTTTCCCTCTTCCTTTCTTTCCTTTTCTTAGCCGTTATCTGTTGCTGCTTGTTTGTTTGTTTGGTTGGTTGTTGGTTGTTTGTGCACATCTCAATTTGAGATATCACAAAGTCCAAATACAAAGTTAGAGCAAATAAACCAAGTTGAGAAAGGAGGAAAGGAGAAAGGAAAAGGCAAAACAGTCCAAACTTTTTCTAAACTAGATAAGTATGAACTTTTTTTTTCTGGGAAGGAACATGGAAAAAAGAGGAAAAAACCTTGGTGTTGTAAGCTATAAAATATCCTTTTTACATTATTGATTGTATCACTGGAAATGGGATATGAGATAGGAAAATGAGAATAATTCCTGAATTCAGTAGAAACTTGATAACATGGGAAAGGAATACAATAATGATCTGCTTTTTTTTACTACTTTGATATTTTATCAAGAATGTACAAATCAAAGATTTTGCGGATAGTAATTATAAAGGAGGAGGACTCGGCTCAAATAATACTACGTTCCTTCAATTAAAACCAAGACTTGCCAATTTGCTCATCAATACGCTACAAAGTGAAACAGATTCTGTTAATGTTCAAATGTTATTAGGTATAGTCTCATGTCTTATCCTTATTTACAAATGTTTTTAATCCATTCTTACTTTTGTCTTACTTTTGTCTTACGTGTCTGCCGTAAATTTTACACGGTACGCTGGCCAGTTTACACGTGTATACTGTACACTATAATTCATTTCATTAACTTGATTTATGTTTTCAGGTGGTTTAATGATGTTTGTAACGGATACGGCTATTTTTGAAGAGATTGAAAAGACATCAATCGGAGCAGAGTCACCGACAAATTTACTCTCCTCTGGTAGAAATTATTTACATTTTATTCCTAATGTCTTGTATCTTGTGAATATATTTGTTTTGTTTAAATATCTAAATTCTATGTGTTACTTTGCCCATTGATTATCCATTATACTTGTTTTATAATATTTTAGCTTAGCATCGTGTTGTTAAATGATATTATATATTATTTGTAAATATGTGTATTATGTGTGAACCATATTTTAAATTTTAAATTTTTATCCCTTGGCTCATAAAAAGATTAATTTCTGATTTGATTGAATTTTTGAATATTGAATGACAGATGAAAAAATGATAAAAATGAATCCGCTTTGTTGTAATTCGTAATGAATCTGGAATGACATGAAATGCCAGCATGAACTTTGAGACCTTTTTTATGATTTATTTCACATTTATGTAGAAAACAATTCAATTCGAAGCCTCAGTGATTACAGCAACAGTTTTGACGATCATTTGGGGAATTTGGGAATCCTGGGTGATAGCGACAATTCCATTGGTATATTATATTTACCCCTTTTTATCTCTTGTTAGGGTGTTTTCAGCACCCACAAAATGTAGAAAAACAGTATTATTTTGTGCAATAGTAGACATAGAAAAATTTAGAATAATTTTAAACCTTGTAGGTAGTTTTCATTTTTATTTAGAGTTGTTTAGACCTTTTGTAAAAAAACCTGAATGAATTTTAAAACGAAAAAAATTGCAGAAGCTTCATATATAAATAGCTTTCAAGTTTGTGTCCTATTTTCAATATTTACTACAGACTACAGATGCTGTGTTTCTTTCTTTCTTGTAGCACGTTTTAAGAATTGCAGTTTTTTAAAAACACAATTATAATCTTTGTCTTACAACCCACAACTGTCTAGTGTCTAATGTCTATACGCACGCTTTAATTTTTGACTAAAATTTTTTTTGTTTTTCTTGAGCAAGCATAACTCTTTGATTTTATTGGAAACACTTCTGTACAGATTCAGCTCATGCATTGTTTGTACGAACAACCTACTTGACTTGTCATCGCCTTATTTCAACATGGAAAAGTGATCTCTCCATTTCGCTGGCAGCTCTAGAACTGTTGAATGGACTTGCAAAAACAAAAGTTCATGATCAAGGTAATTCCATTTCCTATTCTCTATTCACAAAAATGATCACAATAATATTTTTTGTTTTTTTTAAAATAAATAAATAAACCTGTCGTTTGACTTTTGAGCTTGTAAACAAAGTTCATAAAATAATATAATAATACAAAGGATATTTTATTTTCTTAACACTTTATTTATTTATTCATTGTTTTAGATCCCCTAGAATGTCGAAGAGCTGTGAAATGGATCTGTGATTTTATAATTCATCAATGCGGGTAAGTTAAAATACTTGTGTTTTTCTACTTTGGTACTTACCCTCTTTACTGTTATCCTCAACGGTTTGAAATTTAATTAAAAAAATGCTTAACAATTTTTTTCGACTGAATTTGGAATTAATGACTAAAATGGCTTCTTTTGTTTTTTGTTTTATACTAGTCGTCCACCGCCATCACATTCAAAAGATCTTCATTCTAGCATCGTAGCAGCTTTTCAATGTGTCACATCTTGGCTGACAGCACATCCGTACCTTCTCGATGATAAAGAGACCATGTGTACAGTACTGGAAGTGGTAGAGTATGGAATTTCCGGCACAAAGTCTATCGTACGTACATACGTATTATTTCCCTTTTATAGTACTTAATTAACCTGTTTCTTGTTTATCCTTTATACTTGCTCTCATATAAAAACATGTAATATGCTCAGAGCCGTTAGGAATTTAATTCTGTTGGGATAAGCTGCATGTAATTACTCCACATAAGCACATTAATGTCAACATCAAATGAGACCTGCTGCTGTCTTTTCTTCATTTTAGATTTTATTTTGTATTTTGAACATAGATGATTATTTGATGATCATTTTGGATTTGGGATTTTGGAAATCCATGTCATGTTTTATAAGTATTGAGTAGCTATCTAGATACGTTCTATCAAAAATCAAAATCAAAATGCACGGGCACACAGCTTACTCGTAGAATTGGGGAAAAAACTAATGTACAATGTACATCTACGTTCTACATTCTACATGCATAGATAACTGTAGTTTATCTAGTGAGTTGACTTTGAAAAGCGATTTGATATTTGATGAAAAAGATGTAGATAAAGCATACTTATGCATAATACGTATGTATCTTTCTGTATGGAAATGAAGTGAATCTACAATGTACACTGTACAGTCAAGTCAAGTCAAGAAAAGCAAAGGAGCTACATGTGATTTATAAAAGGGAAACAAAATACAAAAGTTGACATCCTATAGTGATCACAACCATCACCGTCGTCATCATCAGCATCAACATCGGCATGTTCATCTTCCTTTCATACATAAAATATGCATGCATATTCTCCGCACGTCCTTCATTTTATTCAGAATCATATACTGTACAAGTATAGAGTATACAAGTATAGGGTAGTATATATGTTTTGCATGCACAATGTACATTGTACATTGTAGATCCTAGATTCTAGAATCTAGATACATGCAAAACTTACATTTTCATTCCATTCACTGCTCTCATATCATATGTATGAATGATGTATGTATGTACGGATGTATATGGAATATGGAATATAAATGAAAGGAAGTAAAGAGAAAGGGAGGGAAAGAGGGAGAGGAAATCTAAAAAACGATGGTAAATGGAAGAGGGAAAAGATTGACATGCTGATGAAGATTTGATGACATTTGCTTTAGAGCTCTCCGTTTTTTGTTTTTTTTTATGCCAGGCACTTTACCTTATTCACTCTCTGCTTCCTTCTAGCTTCTGGTTCTAGTTGTAGTTCTAGTTCTATACTTGTTCTTACATTGATTGGTTGAATAGAGATTTCAGATCATACTGCGTGACTGTGAATAGTGAAAGCATAGGTAAATGTGACTAGGTAAAATAGAAATCAGAAAACAGAGCCATCTAAAAAAAATCCATGCATATTTCTTGGGTTATAAATGATAAAGCTTGCTTATGCATATAAAACAGTAGAGAGTAGGTAATGCAAAATAGAAAACAGTGATGCATTGAACAGAGAGAGAGAGAGAGAGAAAGGGAGGGAAGTACATTTCATTTTCATGGTTTGGCGTGTGTGAGGACTTTTCCAGGGTTTTCTTCTTCTCTTTTGCTTGTGTGACAGGCAAGACGTTCACACACAGACTTGACGTTGTAATATCCTGTTGGCTTCCACTTTCTAGTTTCTACTTTCTACTTTCTAGCTTCTACCTTCTAGATTCTAGTCCTTTTCCTCCTGTTTCTTTTCTTTTTTCCCTCTGCGTGCTTTCTACACTTTATACCTTTGTATTTTGTGTTTTATGTTTTATGTTTTCCCCTCTTATCTCCGTATTGTTGAGTTGCTTTAGTGCCGCAAGTCAGTTGTCAACTATCTTTGAGCCTTGTCTTGTCTTTCAAGGGTCATGGCTGGTCATTAAAATACTCGTCGTTCAGATGTGGACGTGAGAGCAAGGAGGAAAATAGGCATTTGTACAATGTGCATATGTAAATGTATTCCAAATAAAACAGGACAGAGAGCTGAAGAAATCAGAAAGTAGAAAGCAGAGGTAGACAAAGTATGAGAAAGCAACATCATACTCATAATATAAATGCATAATATTATACATTATAATGCAAGAGAAATAAAAGGTTTCATATTATATTATGCGATGAAATTTCCTCATATTATGGTGTTCATTAGGCTCATTTGGGATATATTATTTAGAAAAAAAAGTTAGTTGTCATCTTATCACTGAGGAACAATGACGACGACGATGACAACGAAGAATTTTCAGAAGTTGATTATGATGATGCTGATATTATAATTATGACAATACCCTACAGGGGTTTTGGACTTCAAAAATTTAATTAGAATTTCAAAACGTAGATTAATTTCCGTTTCATGTCAGCCAGGTCCTTGAGTAAATTTAATTAAGTGTGTAGAATAATAATGACTTTACAAGTTACAACTTTGAAAATAGAAATTTTTGTCAGACACAGACAGACTACAAAACTGCGTAAACTAAGTATAAAAATGATCTTATATATTATGAAGTATACGACATAAGATGCACCATGCACATTGTACCATAAACTAGACAACGTTTATGTGATATTATGAATAGTCATCAGGAGTATGAACAAGGTTTCTTGTTCTTGCTCTTCTTGTCTGCAAGTCCTAAGGGGTTTTAATAGTTTTAAAATGGTAGGAGAAGATTTAGTAAAACCTGGTATAAACTATGGAGCATGGAGTATGGAGAATGGGGATAAGTTAATTTTTATTAAGTATTTAGTGTGCTTACCACCCTCTTTTATGTGTAGAATAAAAATTGAGATAATTTCCTTAAAATTACTGATTTCCCCATGCATAATATATTCATAATTCATCTAATATACTGGAGACTGGAGAGAGGATAACGGTTCAGATTTTATGTAAAAGCATCTCACAGTCACAGCGTTGTATATTGTATGTTGTGCCATGATATGAAATATGAAATATGAACCATTTTATATTGGCGTATTAAGTTCTTACTCTAATCTGTCATTGACCTCATTTTCCATTAAATAATATTAAAATTTTCATAACTTTGAACAGGAAGCAGAGAGGATTGTAAATAATAATGATACAAAAAGTATATCTCTTCCATCTTCCAGTAGAATAAATAATTTTATAATGGATTGTGGAAGTAAAATAGTGAGCAAAAAAGTATAAAAGTATAATAATTTTTTTATTGGTATTTTGTTTGACTTTTAAGGGTAAACCTGGTGAAGCTGCAAAGTTCAAAGATGAAAAGAATCAAAATCCCGTGTCTCTACGTGTTCGAGATGCCGCAGAAGCTTTACTCACCGTCATTTTTGAACAGGTAAGCCAATTTTGTTTGCGGGTTTTTAATAGGATAAAAAATAGGAATACCAAGACACATCAAGAATAAAAGTATCTACTGATAATTATTGACACAAGATGTATAAATTTTTACTTTTTAGACTTGTGTGAAACAAAACTTTTGTAGAATTTCTGCGTATAAATATCTACAATCTACATAAATATACACTGCACACTGCACAAAACTTATTGTTTAGTGTTGAATATCTGTAGATAGGAAGAATAAATATTCACAATTCACACGTAGTACATAATCTTATAGATAGAAGATAGAAGATAGAATATCACGTCTGGTTCTACGAAACTTGAGCTATAAAGTTTACACAAGTTTTTGTTAAATAGCTCTGACATGATTATATTAATGAATTAATGGTTCCATGTGCATCTGTGGACTTGAGTACAGTACACAGTGCACAAAGTGGTTGTGTGTGAGTGTAGAGTGTAGAGTTAAGAGTGTAGAACAAAAGGAAAGGGGAATCGGAGCAAATGAGTAAAGTGAGTT
Organism: Sminthurinus aureus; assembly: GCA_034698265.1. NCBI lineage: Eukaryota > Metazoa > Arthropoda > Collembola > Symphypleona > Katiannidae > Sminthurinus > Sminthurinus aureus. Next base: position 22,914 of record JAQGBH010001046.1, on the reverse strand, counting down.
AAAAGGAAATTCAATCAAGGCGTATGCAAGTTTCACCTGCTTTAGAAAATTGAGTGTGAAAAGGAATAGGGAAATGGGATTCGTCTTGAATTTTGGACCGGCTCTATGGGACCCATAAGACGCTAGAATAGAATGAATTTGAATAAACCCGTAATTTGTATGTAATCGAGATGGAAGAAAAGGTCGTTTAATTAGGTTAATGGATAGAAGAAGAACCTACCTCATTACCAAAGATTCCTTTGATTGGTAGCTCTAAGTGATGCACCAAATGAAAACTGACCATTTCATCGTTTCTTATGGGCCGCTTGTCGCCTACAAAATTCTCCCCTTTACTCTGTATCTTTATAGTATAGTATATGTAGAATACATAATACATGTACACATATATGTAAACATAAAACTATATGTGCAATAATTTTCTTTTCTTCCGGGTGTAATAACTCATTGCATATGTACTAGAATCTAGATTCTAGATTCTAGGTACTTTGTAGTTTGTAGGTATTTGAACTTTGTGCATGATTTCTTTACCAAAATTGTACTTTGCATAATATACTTGGGTAAACTCTTTATTATTTGCATAATAATCTTACTCGAAGCAAACTACCAAAAAAAGAAAGAAAGAAAGGAAACCGAAAAAAAATTTGTCATTTTTCGACTGCATTTCGCAGTGCATAAAATTTGAATTTATATTATTTATTATTATGATGATGATTTTGTTTAATATTTCAAGGTCGGAAGTCCATCGTACAACGATCCAGCTGAGACGGTTGATGAATTTTCCTTTTTAAGTCAAATAGCTAATATCGACCCTGGACAAATGACTAAACAAGATGTGATAAACCACTTTAAATATTATGTGATTGATCACAGTATTCTCATCGCTTTATTAGAAGAACAAGTTGTAAATGATTCCGGTGAGTTGCCCTTTGATTTTATTCCATTAATTACATTGTGTACAAATTGTCGATTATCTGTAAAGATTTATTATTTCAACATAAAGTAATTACGGTTACTTATTTACGGTTCGGTTTCATGCTCAAACCAAAACCGGTGTTATATTTTATATTATTAGTTAGAATGTAGAAATCAGTAGAACAAGATGCAAAATGTCTCTGTCTGTCCGTCTAGTTCTATTTTATGCCTTAAGTTCACATTACATATTGCTACATTGATATTGGTGTCAAGCCGCATATGTTTGCGGAGGATGTAGGATGTAGGTTGTTGGATGTGAATAAATGAAAAAGCAGAGGATTTAATGGTTCTGAGTTTTCTTTGTAAAATTTATTACGTGAGGCAGAAAGCAGAAATGGACAATGCGAAAAAACGAGTATCTAAATTCTAAATGTATAGTGGAGTAGTGTAGCGTAGTATGGTATGGTATCCCACAGAGAAAAGAAAGAAGGGAAAGAACTTAAAGTAGAGTAAAAGCAAAAATAAAAAAAAATCGAGACAGAAAAAAAACAGGCAAGGTCTTAGGTCTTAGGATATTGTTGGATGGAGGATGGAGGAAACTGTGTTTTTTCTCTTCTAACCCAAAACCAAAAAGTGTAGATTGTAGAGCCTAGAGTGTAGACCAATGTTCCTTTGAAATGTTTTGTACAGTGGTCTAACATATACATCATTTCTACAAAACATTTCACACGTCAGAGGAACTCACGTTCACATTCATATTCATGTGTGGATTTTTGTATATCTATATCTGTTTTATGTATGCCTTTACGTCATTTACATGTAGAATGTAGAATGTAGAATCTAGAATTTAGAATGCAGAGCATAAAAATGTAAAGAAAAAAAAAGTAGGAATAGGGAAATACATTTGGATATGATATAAAATTAAGGATTTTGTCTTTTTGTTTTAAATGATGGCATTTCTACTCTCTCTCTACTGTATTCTCTAGGTTTGTTGGGTTGAAAAGTATTTTTTATGTATACATGTGGATGTGGATTTGTATTTATCTGTGTATTTTGTATTGTGTATGGGAGCAGATCCAAGCCCAGCAGTGACGGCAGTATTACGAGGACCATCAGGCCGCCATGCATGGACACTCCAACTGCGTCACATGGCAAGAAATAAAGGAAAATCATTTTCTTCGTCTCCGGGCAACAATCCGGGTAGGCCATTACCCATGAATGATGTTGGTGTGCACTATGATATTCAGTACCACTATTTTCCAGAGGGAACTTACGAAATGACTCCGTGCAAAGCGTAAGATTTTTTTTTTCTGTTCTATCCTCTGTTTCATGTTTCATTCTCTTGCTCTTTCGCCCTTGCTTTCTCTCTCTCTCCCTCTCTCTCTGTCTGTGTCGCTCTCGTTCGTTTACTTCCTAATAGTAATAGTAGCGTAAAAACGAAACGTAGCGGGCAGTATAAACTAAAGTGACGACTCATTTCGTCCCGTGTAAAATTTTGATGGAGGCGATAAAGTGAGAAGAAATGATAATGAAATGGGCACGTTGGTATCCTACGGCTTTAACACATTTCATCCTTTTTCTCTCACTCGTATCTCTAACTCATCGCTTATACTGTATACTGTATACGCTCTTTCTATTTCTCCAGCCTCCTTTGCTCCATTTCTTCCGTTCCCCCTTTTTTCCTCTTACTTATATATCGTATGTAGCTTCCTTTTTTTGGTCCATACTCCAGTCTCCCTGTTTTGTGTATATATTGCTTTGAGCTAAAATTGTCTTCTTCCTTCCTTGTCCTTGTTTCACACACTTTCCCGTTTACTCTTCTCTTTTTCACTATATTCTCATGACATGGTTAGACCTGGTGTGGTTTGGTTTGGATTTCTTTCAGTATTTAATAATATTGGTATAAAATTTTCTCATCTAACCTTGCATCTGTATTTATTATGTGCTATGTAATACTTAATGCATTAAATTACCTATATTGTGTTTTGTATTATGTACTGTGCACTTTTTCTCCTTTCTCCGTTTCTTCAAATTGTACAAACTACAAACTACACACTATTCCTATTTTGTATTTTGTATTTTGTATCATCTAATAATATAAAAATAAATAAAACCTTGCACTCGGCATCGGATATTGTCAGTGTTTTGTGTTTTTCTGTAATAAATAAGTAATAACCGTATGATGTATGATACATGGTGTGCTGATGCTGATTTTTATTTTGATATTGTGTTGTATTTTGTATTTTGTACTCCATTGCTACGGATGAAATAACTTTTGATGTAATTTTCTTTATGATGTTATGCTTTTTGTACAAATCCTCAGCTTTGAGCTTTGAGCTTTGATACTTGATACACTGCACAAAGCACAAACTAAAATCTTTAATATTTTTTTTTGTTTACCTTGTCTGTTTTATTATTATGCGTAGAGATAAAGCAATTCCAGCTTTGGATGCTACTTCTTCAGACGAGGATGCATTGGAGCAAAGTCGTCTTTCAATGATTGTCGAAAATCAAATCAGACTAGAGAAAAAACTTGCAAGTATTTTGAAGGAAGAGGCTGAAGAAAGTTACCCTAATCTTAGAACTGAATGCATTCCACCAGCACAGTCTACAGGTCAGAATATAGAATTGAGAACATTCCAAGTTGGATATTTCTTTGTTTAATCTCTTAGTTTTCTTCCAACTTGCATTGTATATTATTGTGTGTGGAGTATGGAGTAGTGAAGAATCAGAAACCAGAGTATCATAAAAGTTTTACGCCTTATTTGTTGTATCACGTGTACAATAATAAATATATTGGAGTTGTACATGATACATTATACAACGTACAATGCACAAGGTCCATCTATCATAAAAGTATTCTGGATTCTGGAGACATCATAAAATAACTTTTTAACAAACAAACAAATGTAGAATACAATAACAATAATAATAATAATAATAATAATATACATTGTACAATATATCATGTGCGTTGTAATTTATCATATATTGTTCCTAAAAATAATTCATAATTTGATTTACTTATATTTGATATTAGAAAGCAGAAAACTGATTGATATTGATGCTGATTATATACATAATAAATAATAAATAATATCATAAAAGGATAGTAAAAATAAAAAGGTTACTTTTACGTTTTATTCCAGACTTTCAAACAGCAAGATTACTGCTCGCTAATCTTGGGTTCAGTACAGTTCAGGTTTGTTATTTTTTCTTCAAACTTTGTGTTTACTCTTACATCAAGTAAAGACTATAATCTATAGTATTTCGCTTTAAGTTTTTATATCAGTTTTTCACTTTCTTTTGGAGCTTATTTACTATTTACATTTATGATTTTAGACGCTGTCGGATATTTCGTATCCACGACTTGTTCCAATAGACTCGAAACATCCCGATTTTCTGTCTGAATTGGATGCATTGGATTGTACGAGTTGTCGAACATGTGATACTGTTCATATTTTCTACGTTCGAGCTGGTCAAAAGAAAGCTGAGGATATACTCAATAATGTGGTATGTATAGAATCTAGAAATTGTACTAAAAATATCTGTTTGGTGAGCTTATATTGTTGTGTCAAGACTCGAGATGAAACTAGAAACTAGCATCAAAGAATTTTTTCCATGAGAAATTCATGTATATGTACATTGTACATATAGATTATAGATGTATTATTTTGAATTTGGTTTCCTTTGCCTTGTCCATAGTTGTCCAGACCCAACGTTCATCCACATTTTCTCGAGTTTCTACTAACACTCGGATGGCCTGTGAAAGTCTCAAAACATTCGGGTTGGACGGGAAATGTGAAGACAAGCTGGAAACGATTGAATTCTCAGTTTCAGTCAAGTGTAGAAAATGTGTCGGAGAACGAAGAGGAAGGTGGAGGGAAGATGGATGAGACCAAGAATGAAATGGACGGAGGAAGTGTTTACAATGGAGAACGTCAAATTTTGTACTGGGCAGATGTCACCTCTGAGATCGCCTTTGTTGTACCCACCACTACATCATCTTGCTCCTCCAGTGAAGGAGTTGTGTGGAATCTTCAAGGATCCCCCTCACAGTCCAATACAACCACAGGCTCAACTTCAGGATATAACAGTCAACCAGGTTTGAAAACAACTATGAACATTCCCCCCTTTTTTCATTATTTGAGATTTGAGACACACAGCATTGTTTATTATTTAACATACTATACACTATGTACCATTATTGAGTATCTCGAATCTCTATGCTCATTTATACATGTGTCCCAAATGCTTATCCTTTAAAATTAAAAAAAAAAGCTCTAACTTATATATTTTCCAAAGATTAGCTGTATTTTAACACAGTAGACCACAGATAATATTTTATTTATATATATATCAGCTGACTTGCTGCTTATTCCTTCTTTTCCACCAAGATTTACTTCAAGTACACATTACAATTGAAACTGTAATTTAGACGTTGTTATTTAGAAACAGGATTGTTGGGAATAAATAAAAAAGACTTTACTAGGTATATTTACTAGTAGATAGTGGAGTTATATCCATCAAACTTATAACTTATGTAACTGTAGGTTGTCTTGTGGATAGTTTGTACTTGTATCTTTGTGGAGTGTGTACTCTACATTCTACATTTGACACTCTACGCTTACTTGCTCCAAGCTTCAAGTACACATGGCAAAGTGAAAATTGATTTGTTTTTGTGGAATTGAATCCAAGTGGAATCCTTTGATTGTGCTGCTTTTTGTTGAGTCAGTGAGGTTCTACTCTTTACTGTGTACTGTGTATGTATTTGTATTTTAGTATATAAGTGTAGAGCGTAGAGAGTAGACTGTAGAGGGTAGAGAATAGGAGCGAGAGTGAAAACAGAAAAGAGATTGGAAAGCACCGTGACGACGATGACAACAACATACACCACACCACAAGTAGAGTGAAAGTCTCGAGTCTCGATTCTCTAGTAGCAATATAATATGAAGACTACTACCACAACTACGAGTAGTCGCCGTAGTACAGTGGAATAGGAATGGAAATGTAGTGTAGGAAAGTATCTAGTATCTAGAATCCAGGATCTAGAATCACAAGTGGAAGTTTTCAATTCTGTAAAAAGAAGAAGAGAATTTGAAAAGAGAATGAAGGGGCGTCACTGAAGGAAAAAACAAGAAGAGAATCTAGAGATACAACTGTATTTACATCTTGAACGTCTATAATCTATACAAGTGTGTGCATGTACACTTTACACTGTACAGCGTACATTTTACACACCACACAGAAAAATATACAGCAGTATTTTTCTCAGAAAACTTATTGATATGTATCTAACTTCTAAATTCTACATGCTGAATGTCTGATGTAGAACGTAAAATGCTCTCTATTTTATACATTACGCTTTACACCTGTATAAAAAGACAGAGTACGAGTATTTGATACAAGTGTAATAAATCTAGAAAAACGAAATACGTATCAAATAAAATAAAATAGCAAAGATGTGGCATGTATCATGTAGTTACATATTTATAAGGATGAAACAATGTGAAGTAGGAACAAAATATAATAATAATAATAATATGATGATATTTTGCCGTAAGTATGGAGTATAGAGTATCGAGTATGGACTGAACAGGGAACACTGAATTGATGTGAAGGGAAAATAGGAAAAATATGTAGTATGCAGCAAAGCGAATACAATTTAATACATTTATCTATATTATAATATAATGTATAGAAAAAAAAGAGAAAGAAAAATCGTTTTGACTTTCTCCGCATTCTGAATCTACTATCTATACTGAAAATATCCTGTTTCTACAATCTACAGTCTACAGTCTACAACTGTATGCAATTCAAAAACTAAAAAAATCATACTTATACATTATACATACTGCGTGTCTCATATCATAGTAATGTATAATATTATTATACTACATGGAACAATAGTAAATAGTTCATAGCACCAAGAGAAGGAGGGCAGTACAGCGCGAAAAAAAATACATACAGGAATTTGAAATAGGAAATAGTTTCAGTCAGGTGAACAGGGAGAAGAGGCCTGTAGATTATATTAGTCCATCCATACATGATAATATGATGATGCTGATGCTGATGCTGCCCTGTGTTGTGCTGTGTGAATTGTATCTTTCTTTCTTTTCCTTTTGTTATGCATTATACATAATACATATTCTTTCTATTATCTGATATTTAGACTCATTGGAGCGAAGTGGAACTGGAGTATCCGACGAAAAGGCTGGAGTTGGAGCTGGAACTGGAACTGCGAGTGTTCAAGCTGTTGATGGTAGTGGAAGAGGAGGAGGAAATAAAGGAACTGGAACTCGTGCTCTCTCATTCTCAACAAACTCGGAATTTGAGAAGCACCTAGGTAACTCTGATGAACCAAATAGGCCAAGGAAAGCACTCGCTGGAAAACTATGTGCAGATACCAAGATTTTCATCGTATGGTTGGAATCGTTTGAAGATTCTTTTCATTTCCCGGCCGGTTCGTTCTTTTTTTCTTTTTTTTACTCTCTTTTTTCTCTCTATGTCATGTGTAGGTATTCCTCTTATTTTTTTCTAGTCTGGTTCTCCCATCTCAAATTCTCTTTATGAAATACTTGTCTTGAAGCGATAAGCATTTCCGGTGAAAATCTTTGTATACATGTGTCTAAAGTCTCAAGGCTCAAGTCTCAAGTCTCGAGTCTCGAGTCTCGAGTTTAAGTGTGTTCATATGTGTGTATATGTGGGAATGTACAGAGGATGGAGTTGCTCCTCTGTATACTGTAGATTGTAGATAGTTGAGAGATACATGTATTCATTCATCATTTGATGTTCACCTTTTAACCCAAATGTGTCCAGAATCTAAACTTCTTCTTATTACATATGGAGAGTACTGTAACTGCAGGATGAGTTTCGATTCCTCTTTTGTTATATCTTGCATTTATTGCTGACCTGAGAGATGAGAGAGCGAGAGAGAGAGAGAGTCGCAGACAGAGACAGAGAAGGACGGAGTAGTAAAGAAGAAAAGAGGAAAGGAAGCGAGAGAGACAGAAAAAGATGGAAGGAAGAAAAGAGGATGAGAAAATACTTGAAACACACACGATTAGACTCTAGTACTCTTTACTTTTACTCTTCTCTCATTCCTCTCGTCTCTTATTCCTTCTTGTCTCTTGTCTCTTGCCTCTCGTCTCTCCTCTCTCTCCTCTTGTCGTCTGTCTACCTCCATAAACCTTATATAAATGCATTGGAATACAAAATTCGTCATTCTTTATTCAATTCAATTCAATTCCCTTTTCCTGGTCACTTATTTTATTGGAAATACCACGTAGTTTCCTCGAGTAGCCTAACTCATGTGATATTCTCTATTCTATTTTCTACTTTCTAGTTTCTCTCGTTTTTATCGTATTTTCTTTCTTTCCCTTTTTCCTGTCTCTCTCTCTCTCTCTCTCTCTCTCTCTCTCTCTCTCTCTCTGCCTTACTCTCACTTTCTCGGTCCCCTCTGTGGACCACAAAATGTAAAAGGAACTAAAATGAAAATGAAATTTAAGAAAGGCAAAGAAGAATTCCTAGTTCGTAGTGGAAGAAGTGACAGAGGCAGAAAGGGAATCGAGAGAAGTAGGTAGAGAGAGAGAGAGAGAGGAAAGTGCTAGGAGCAAAAAACAAACCACAGTGGAAAAAAGGAAAAGAGGAAAAAGAAAAAGTAAAACGAAAAGGGTCAATCTGTCCACAAATTCTAATGACAAGAGGAAAGCTGTCTTTGTCTTTTCCCCTCTTCTTTCTGTCTTTCATCCTTAAGTTCTATCCCTTTTCCTTTCTTCTTCTGCTCGTCCTCAATCCTGTACAAAGTACAATGTATAGTGTACTGACACACACACACACATGCATGCCTTTCTGGTTCTGGTTCACTCGAGTGAATTCTAGATTCTAGATTCTAGCTCCCTTTTTTCTGCTTGACAACGTAGTACAATGAGAAAATTGACATAAAAACATTCTTGTATTCAAGTTTCAAGTTGAACAAAAAAAAATACATGAAAAATCGTCTTCATTTCCATCGTTATCCTCTCAACTCTCAATTCTCAACCTCTTACATTTTCTGTTTTCTGTTTTCTCCTTCTTTTTCATCATTATCATCTTATTTGCGTCTTTTGACTTTTCCATGTATGTATATGTATCCATGTTTGTTTCTATGTAAACTGTACAATCCCTACTTATAATTTGTAACGGAGTGAAGAGGTCGTTAGGTACTTTTGTTTTCCTCAACCAACCCAACACATGTAATACAAAGATACGTAATATATAGCGGAAAAGGTTGTGAAACAAAGAGAGTAACGTTCAATGAACTGACATACTTGAGAATTGAGATTCGTAGAATCCAGAACCAGAGTAAAATAATGTCTTAGGTATTATTATTTTGCGTAATAAAATAGTAAAATTTGTAGTGAAACAAAATAATTGTCCTCTGATTCTGAGTATTATTATTCTTGTTTATTGTGAACTCGTGCGTATTATAATAATAATAATAATAATACTTATTACAAATACATAATAAATGTTTCATGTAGTATTTTTATATTTATACTTATATTTATATTTTGTGATGTGCTAATTTACTAATGGACAAAAGATAGTGCCAAAGTAAAGGTGGAGAGATGAAATGATGTAAAACGTTTCTTATCCACTGTTTTTTCCACATATTTTACTTGGTGTTCTATCTTGTTGTAATTTATTCTTGATTCTTGCTTCTTGAGGAAACTAATGGATTACGCATGTTGTATACTGATTGTATGATTGTAGGAGATTTGATGAACTACACAATGACGGGAATGGAATCGAACAAACCTGTGGAACCCACTCTGATCATTTTCATTCAAGCGATGAGAAATGGACTTTTGCGAATTCACATGGAAGGAAAATCTCTCAGGTTTGACAACTCTTGCATACTAATATCACTCTATTTTTACTACTACTACTACTATGACTACCTTGTGTCTTGTTCTAGGTGCCTTGTTCCTTCTGCTTTGTGCCATTTCTGTTCTATCTTACTTTACGTTCTGTTTTCAGTTTTCATAGCATGTTTCCTTTTTCCTTTTATCATTCCTATTCCGTTCTTATTCTCCTCTGGCTTGTTTTGTTGCATATTAAATATAGCATATATATTACACATGGTATATTGTATTGTATATATTATACTATCTACTATCAGCGATACGATTTACCTTTGGACATACAAGTATAAAAATAAATGTCTTTGTGTGCAAGGAATCCCTGTCTTGCTTTCTTTCTTTTCTATTTTCTATTTTCTATGCATCTATCTATCTATCTACCTATCTGCGTAGAATATTATGTTTTATGTTGGATTCTCTGATTTTCCATTCTTTACTCCACGCTCCACGCACATTTTGTCATCTACAATCTAGGAGATGGGCGAATTGGAATAGGAATAGGAAGAAACAAGATAAAAGTCTTTTCACATTCTACATTCTACATTCTACTCGGAATACTATGTGTGTTTGTGTGTAGTGAGTACTTGTATTATTGTGATCGTCGCACCAGGAAATGACAGTTGCCGGTTGCCGGTGTATTGTATATTGTACATGGTGAATGAAATACATAAATTAGTAGACAGATATCGTCTACTGTCTACTCACGGCGCTCGGTGCTCCACGCACGTCTCATAATAATAGTATGCGTCTAATATATGAAAAAGTATTTGTAGGAATCCCATTGTGTTGTATATTGTATATTGTATTGTTTTCTCTCCAGGTGATGATGATTCTGATTCCACTACTGTGTAGACATGGAACGGAAAGACGTAGTCGGAGTTGTATGTCAAGTGCGTATATTTTGAGTTTATTATTCCAATTCGATCTCGTATATCTGTCTCTTGAATAGTCAAAAGAATTTTCTAGATTCCCTATTCTAAATTTCAGATTCTAGATTCTAGATGCTAGATTCTAGATAGATATGAGTTAAACCTGTATGTCTAGTGTATAGTAGGATGGAAACGTATTATTATTATGATGGTTATTTGCTCACTCGAACCTAAACTGAGCTGAACTGAACGGAACTGGAACCAGAAGAACATGAGGAAGAAGGCGAAGATTCAAGTATCTAAGACAAAAAGTAAAAAAGTTATATGAAGCTACATATCTACGACTTTCTACTTTCTACGACTCTACATTTTCTTGCAGCATAAGTTAAGTTTTAGTGATGGCACAGCACAATAGTCAGCAGTCAATAGAAGAACATTTCTTTTTCTCTTTCAGAATGTCTTTCAAAATAGAACTCTTTCTTTTCTTTCAAATACTCTAGTACTCAAAATAGTATATTATGTTGTATAGAGTATAGAGCATAGATATATAGATAGATAGATAGATAGATATAGATATAGATATATACAGCTATTCATTGTAGCATCTATTCTTCTCCCTCTTTCCTTCCCTCTCTCTTTCTTATTCTCTTTCTCGTGCTCTCTCCTTCCAATTTTCTCTATTCTTTTTCTCCTTCAAGTTTTCCTCCCACTGTATTGCTTACCATTATTACTATTGCTATTACAACAGCTACTACTACAAATGATTCTTCCATCTCTTCTTCCACTTTACATAGTCCCGAGTCCACAGTCGATGTGTATGGTAGTAGCTGGAGCAGCAGTAGTCAATCGATTTGACTCGACTCTAGATTCTAGAATCTAGAATCTAGACTCTCAACTCTCGACTTTCGACTTGAACTTATTCTTTCACGAGGAGAGTGTAAAAAGATGGAAAGCAAGTCAATGTGGATGTGGATGTCGACTACACTGTATTTTGCGTTGCTCATGAATATTCTTTAAAGTTTGAGGAAATTTTCATTCCAGCACATATATACATACATAGGTTACATGGGTACATGTGTAGTTTCTAGTTTGTAGTTCTCAAGTGGAAATTTTGGAGAAAAAGAAGGAGCTACAATCTGCAACATACAACTTTAACTAGGGCCACTTTCTTCTTCCTTTTCTACAATGTAAAATTTACAATGCACGATTTATCCTGTACGCTGTACTTGACTTGAGTCTCGAGTCTCGAGTCTGAGACACAGTCAGTCAGGACAGCTCTGACTGTGACTCCAAAATACTCTGGAACTCTGTCTCTGTATAGTGTACTGCGTATTATGTGTGTCCAAAGATTACTGAATGAATTTCACTAGTTTATACCTAAATAGATAGTTAGTTTCTGAATTCTGAATTCTCAACTTTCTATGTTGGTTGTTTAATCTATCGTGAATTTTAGGATGTACAATGTACAATGTACATTGTACATCTTTTCCATTCACATTTCACAAGTTTACATGGTGTATGTCGTACAGTCTAAAATGTACAGTTTATAGCTTATAGCTTACAGCTTAGCATAGTTCATATACATAATATTATTGTATGTATGTAGTTTTGAATGCTTATTTGTACAAATGTGGCTTTATGTTGAAAAACATTTCCATACCCATTTGGATGTAGTGAATAAAATTAATAGAATTTGCATAGCAACTAAACTAGCTACATTAAATACAGATACAGACTACATAATATATTTATAAGTGTTTTCATAGCCCTGCTGTGGACTTTAGGCTTTAGACTTTGGTTCGTAGGTTATAAAGCAAAGGAGCATTGGAAAACAAGTATTTGAACAAAAGAACAAGTAACGTCCAAGGAGGAAAAGAAGAAGAAGAAGACGAAGAAAAGATAGGAAAAGACTCAGGAAACCTAGATTGCTACTGACTGGCTATAACTTGAGATTTGAGATACAACTGGAATGTAGAATGTAGATTGCAGAATAGAAACAAGAGCAAGAGACTGTGGCAGCTCCAAGCTCAAAGCTCCAAGTATGAAACAGTGAAAGAGAAAGAAGGGATCATTAGGTGTACACTGTACACTCTACTTGGTTTTGATTCATCCAATTTACTCATTATTTCTACTTTTACTCATGAACCTTGATCAACCAGAATCACAACTCTCTGATCTGAGCTCTGACTTGGCTCTGCCTTTCCCTATTCTCTAGTCTCTCAAATCTCAAAGCCCGTCTTTTTCTCTTAATTATAATGAGAATGGAAACCAAAATTTTATAGCAAGAATATTATACATACTGTATGTAGATACTAGATACTAGATACTAGATACATACTCCTTTTCATAGAAATATGTAGTCTATTTTCAAATCAAAAAGTTTTATTTCCATGTCTTCTTGTTCTTGCTCTTCAAGTTTTTCGTAATTATGAATTCTGAAAAGTCTGACTCTTTACTCTCTACATTCTACATTCTACATTCTAGATTCTACATGTTCTTCAATTGTACAGCAGTAGTAGCAGTAGCTACACAATTAATGGTAAATGAGTCAAACCTCAAAATTAAACCTTCACTGGTAAAACCACACTTGAGTATTGAGTACGTTGTGAATTTAGTGTGACACTATATATAAAATGTCATGTATCACATCATCCTGTCTGCCTTTGTATGGAAAAATCTCCAGTTTTTGAATCATCTAGATTCTAGATTCTGGATTCTAGACACTAGAATTGATGGAAAAACAAGTATTATAGAATTGTGTAAATATTTCAAATGGAAAAATCCTGAATTGCATTACAATTTATTCCTGTTTGGAGTGCCGAGTATCGAGTTTAGAAACAGCGATGTAAAACTCGAAGCTCTAAACTCAGAGCAGAGTCGATTTTATTCAAAACTCGAAACTCAAAATTCAAAATTCAAAAGTGGAGTGATGGAAATGTCAAACGGTGATATTTTCATGCTACATGTACCAAATATCGAATACGGAATACATTATATTGTGTTCCTAGTGCGTAGGAGCATTACGGTACATTTACGATATAGAAAATTGAGGATGATTGAGAGTAGTGAATATTTGAAATGCGGGCGTTTGTATGCACGTGCAATGTACAATGTACAACGTACAACCTTCAGTACATATTACAAATAAAATTCAAGTGTCGAGTGTCGAGAAGAGACCTGTATTCTAGATTCTAGACTCTAGACTCTAGATTCTAGATGTAGAATGTGCGATAGAATAACGTGCATAAATCCATATCGTAGTAGAGAAATGTGAGTTTGATTCGATTTGAGTGAATTGAATGAATTACAAACATAAAGGATTGTTGATGTTGATGCTGATGCTGATGCTGCTGATGATACTCAACTGAAAGTGGAAAGTATGGGTGGGCATCACAGACATTTCTCTCAAATTCTAGTATTCTAGAATTCTGGAATTCTGTCGTTCTCCCCACTCCATTTCCATTCCCTGTCTCTCTTCTGTTCTGTTCTCTTTTCTCTTCTACTTTGTTCCATATATTATGGTTTGTCCGATCAGGATTGAGGATTTTGATTCTGATTTGAATTCAGATTCGAACGCGGATTCGGATTCAAAGTCAAATTATGTTCTAAAACTATGTATTTACGTCGAGCCTAGAGTCTAGTTGGAATTATATGACAAGACTTGTACATTGTACGAGAACGAGAACGATCTACAATCTACAATCTACTTGTGTCTATTTGAATTCAAGTATGGGATTTTGATGTTGAATGTTGATGCACCGAATTCGACGTTGACTTTGACTGTGACTGTGACTGTGAGATAGATGAGATACACATGGACGTATATTTTAAAAAATAGATGGATGGATCTTTCTGACACGAAACTATTCATGAATATAATATGTAGAGAAATTTTCTTTTTTATTGTAGATTGTAGCATGACGCGCGAGATTCGGCATTGGTATTGGCATTGGCATTTTCCATGTATTTTCCACAGTGAGGAGGGAAAATGAAAGTGACTTGATTTGAACAGTATAAAATACATTATATAAAGTACATACATCCATGTGTATGTGTTTACTATCTTCAATCTATGGTCTATGGTATATGCTGAATAGTGCGTAGAGATGTATAATGTATAATGAAAGTGGGACGACCAGAGACCAGAGGATGAGAAAGAAGTGCGGAGAGAGTGAGAGACTGAGAGACTGAGTAGGAACAACTAGAATCTAGTAAATTTATGTAAGAATTCCACTCGCTTCATTCGGCACGATCCCTTTTTCTAATTTGACTTGATGAAAACTGACATTTCAACTGTACGCTACATCACGGGATTTCCTTCTCCTCTTCCTATTCGTTGTGTGTATCTGCGTGCAAATGAATTCCTTGAAATTCTCCAGCTCGAACTGGATATGTACAATGTAGAGTGTAGAGTGTAGAGTGTAATGACTGTGTATTGTATATTGTGTATCCTATATCGTGTATTGGATACTCACTAATATAGTGTTCTTGATGGGATACTTGGATACTTGGATGTTGGATGTGCACATACATATTTATACACACACTTGATACTTTATAATGTGTGCGTGTTTTGTAAAAGTATATTTCCCATTTCCTACACTACACAATACACAATACACAAAACTTTGAGGACCAGCAAGAAAACTGGAGAAAACGGAGAAAATGAAGAAGAAAAGAAGATACCATGTTTCTTTTGAGTTGCTCGAGTTTTTCAAGCAAGTCTCGAATCTAGAATCTCGAGTCTCAAGTCTCAAGTCCTGTGGGTAAAAAAGTATTGGGGTGAATAATGTTCAGTTGGAATTCTTGTCGTTGGTCCTTAAATCCTAAAAGTAGTTGTAGAATGTAGATTGTAGTTGTGTCGGCTTTCTCTATCTTTTGTGTTCTCATTCTCTTTCATTTTCTCTTGGCTTTTTTTCCTCTTCTATTTCGTCTGCTTCTGCTTTTTCTTTTTTTTTCTTTCTTTCTTGGAATCCCAGTTAAGTTTGATCAGTTGTATGTTGGAGTTTAGATGGCTCACCAATTTTATCAATGTCGATTCAACTCTGTCTCTTTCTCTCCTTTTATGTTTTTATGTAGGATGGGTTTTGCTACACCATTGATTGATGGCCAGATTCTTAGTCGTCGTGTTCTTGGCAATCTGGTGCGACAAACAGCGCTCAATATGGCGAGAAGAAAACGTCTTGAAAATGAAAAGTAGGTTCAATTTTTTTTACTTTCTTTATGTGTAATGTGTAATACGTAATGATAAAATATAAAATGTGTACAAAAATGCTAATTTTACTCATAATACTTGTCTGTTTTCTGGGGTTTGTCATCTTGGAAAACGAATGCGAATACGAATACGAATAAGAATATCAGTATCAGATATCCAATATCCAATTTTCAATTTAGAAAAAAGAAGCAAAATGCGTTCAAACTGGTTGATAATATTATTGCCTTGAAGAGATGTAAAATTTATAATTTATTCATGATTTAAACTGAACTGAACTGAATTGAGTTGTATTTTGTAGTGTGTTGTGTTTTTTATGTATATTGTATATGAGATGAGATTTTTCATGTCAATTTTAATTGCGTATCGATCTCTTTAAAGTTAATTGGTTTTCCAGGAACATGAAGAAAGAAAATTGATATTGTTCATCATGTGAGTTGGAATTTGAATGTAAGGATGCAACGTGCACACTGCACACCGGTTACTAGTTCTTGGTTCCGGGCTCCTGGTTCTTATGACTATTCACTTTTCCATTTGAAATTTACGTGATGTCTTTGTCATCCAGTTTCAAATGGGCAGTATTCAAAATTCAAATATTCTATCTATTATGTGCATCTCTCTCTTCCTATGTAGACTGTAGACTGTAGACCTGTTTAATGTATGGATTATAAATAGAATGTAGAATACACTACAGTGTGTCGATAACGTCAAATATCAGTAGAATATGAGAATGTAGGTTCATTCATCGACTTGATCCAATTCCAATTCACAGAAGGGTAGTTTGCCAAACCAAACCAAACCAATTGAGCCAGCCAGCCAACCTGATTTCATGTTTTTGGCCAACCTGAACTCGAAAATCCAAAATCCAGAATGTCGTGTAGCTAGTCTGAATACAAATTGTGAGAACAAAATAGAAAGAGTCAATATTCAATCTGAAAACGCAGCTGTTCTACTCCGCACCACCATTCTACAACACTTTTAGGAGGACCACAGAGTTTCTGTCCTGCATCATGCCTGATTGAGATCGAGAACGAGATGGAGATGGAGATGGACAATGGAGAATTGAGGAAGCAACTCAATCAAATGAGTACATATTGACTATTGACTTTTCTCAAAATACAATAAACGATGAACGGTGAACCATCAAGTAAATGAGAAAGGCCGCTTTAGAAACATGGAGATATACTAAATTTTGTAGCATGAACAAAAACTGTATTGTGTAATTTAAACACGGTATCGAAAATATCAAACGGGATAAACTCAATCAAATCGTATTGAAAATTGAAATGAGCAACTGTTTCAGTTTTTTCTGTTTTGTATTTAAAAATATCAATTAAATTTGGGAATGTCTGTACTTTATTATTCAGATTATTTGGAATTTGGAATTTGAATGAATGAAAAATTATGGTAAAAAAGTGATTGAATATTGGATACTGATATTGGTAATAATTACCAAACACCAATAATACCAATTATTGGTATTATTGGTGTTTATAATTTAAAGTTTTTAAAAAATAGAAATTAAAATGCTGTTTGTTTATTTGCAATTTCCAAATTACAGTTTTCAAGTACCGCATGTTCGACGAAAGTTGAAAATTCAAGAAATGCTTCAGAAATTTGGCGTGGTGCTCCCAGAGTCGGAATTTTTTACCCATTTTTACGAAAGTTTCACACCGTCCACGAGCTGTGTTTAGAATTAAGAATTATTAAGAATTTAAAATTTGGGAATTCCCGCCTTGAGTTTTGAATTTTGAATTTCCAATTTTGAATGAACAAATAACAAATAGTATTAATTTTTTCGTTTTAAGAAGTGTTAGTTTTATTGTGATTGTTATTGTTAGCGTTGTTATGAATTGTGGTGGATTGCTTAAATTATGAGAGGACAAATGGAATCAAAAATCAAATAAAATCCAATCAGCAAACTAACGAGATGTGAATCTTTTACGACAATCAACATTCGTTTGTATTTTGTATGTACAAAATGTCATGAAGCATGAAACTCTGGTGTCAAAAATCAAAGAGTACATAAAAAATGATTGGACATTGGAAATCGGACGGAGATGAATTTAAAACACAACATTCAACGCACAAGGTTCTAGAATCAAGATAATTATTTTTACTGGTATTTTCTAACGTAACACAAGACAATGAAGCAATGAAGATGAAGCGGAGGGAGAAATTCAACGCTCAATATTCAAAATTCAAGGTATGTCATAATATTCTCTACTTTTATTATTCTTTCAATGATCAAGCTATTTAATCGAGGATAAAGTTACAATAATATTAGACGATAGGATGTAAAATAGACTAGATTAAGTAGAAATATTTCTCATATGATAGTGGAAATTATTTCTACTCGTTTTTATTCATAGTCCAATGCATAATTTTTAGTTTTCGGTATTTTGAATTTTGAATTTCGAATGTTAGTCCATTTTCCTTTTTAATGGTTCATGTTTTATTATGTCATCATTTGGCATTTGGCATCTAGTAAATTTTAACGTTTGATTTCAATTTCAATTTCAACTATTCAATTTTGAATGGGAGTCATTTCAAATCTGGTAGTCATCGTCATGACCATTATTCTTATTATCATGTCCAGGTCATTAGAGGAATATCTTGCTTTTCAATTCTTGATTCTTGATACTTTCCGCTTTTCGTGAGTAATAATGTTTTATTGTTATGTATTATATTATACTGTATGCTGTATGCATACAAAGTCCACCTTGACTCAAGACTCAAAAGACACAGATTGCAGATTAAGTAGAGCGAGAGTGAGGAGGTTAGGTCATAAATGAGATTTTGTGTGCAATGTAATGTGTTGAAATTGGTTACTTTCTATTACATATTCTATGCTGTTTCTCTATGTATAAATATGAATAGGAGAAAGTATATTACACTTGTATGGTTGTATACATGTGAACAGTGTTTAGTGGAGAACATGATGTGTAGTGTATCTGAATAGTCTATAGTGAATTGGGGACGGAAAGTGAGAGAAAGCGTGCCAAAGAAAGAGAGAACGGAAAAGGATAAAGTGACTTGAAGCGGATTCCAGATTCTAGATTCCAGGATTCCATCATAGCAGCTTTGGTTCACTAAAGCTAAGACGTTTTCCTCCTCTACCCTTTTAAAAATGAATCACCAGGTCTGTAAAAGTTCTACAAGGTTTTTTCCATCCTTTTTTTGTCTTATTTTGATCTTTGTAGTTAAATTATTATTATTATTATTTGGTCACTGGCACTGTCCTTTAGTTTGTTTTGAATTTTGGATAATTTTATAACTATTTTGTGTCATGTGGAACTTATTTAGACTAGTTCCTGATCTTTGGTCTAAATAATTTTCTGAGGGAACCGGCATTCAAAATTGACTGATTCATGAAGATTACCCATAGTTTGAGACAACCTAACTCACATTTGATAGCGGTAGCACTAACGTTGCATTCATATTTCATGCATCATTTAAAAAATAAGCCAAAATCTATATCTATTTTTATACATGTACAAATGGATCTGCTTTATCTTGCGTACCCGTCACGTATTCATATATAAAATTTGAAGCCTGAGACGAGTTGTAGGGTGTAGGATGGAGGATCTTTTAAAAAAGGAATTATTCCACTTTTTTTTCTTCTCCTTTTATGTTATGCTCCATTCCCTTCATCTCTTTTCTATCAATTCAATTTCTCCGTTTTCTTTTGATTTCCTATCCATTGTCCATTTTCCATAGTCCAATACTCAATAAGAATTGACTTCTTTTTCCCTTCAATGTTCAATGCTCAATATGCGACTCCAATCTTTCTTTTTCTTCCATGTTCTACATTCTACATAGATATTATTTTTCACATTTGTAATGGATAATGTACACGTACCTCTGGATTCTGGATTCTAGATAAACTTTTTCATCCTTTTTTAGTATTCTTTAGTTCAAATGGAGTTACAGTTAGCACTTGGATGTTGGATTTGGTTGGTCCTTTTTCTACATTTATACAGTTCCAGAGTTCCACAGTTGTAAAAATGTATCTCGTCTTCTCAATTGATTCTTCATTTCTTGATCCTCCATACTTACTAAGACGAGGAAATGGAGCATATAAAGAAAGTTTTCCTCCATGTGTCTGCTTCATACCATTTCCTTTTCCTCTTTTCCCCCTTGACTCTTCACTCTTCACTCTAACGTTCTCTATCTCACTGTTGAACATTGAACATTGAACATAGACATAACAGATCACATGATGGCGATGGCGATGGTGAGGGGAAAGGGAAAGGGACAAGAGCGGAAAGAGAAAAACTGTTGCGAGTAGATAAATCTAATTGGGCAAAAACTGATGAAGAAAACGAGGACTGTAATGATAAAAATGAAAGAGTATTATACATTATACATTATATTTTTATGACACACTACACTCTACACTCTACAACCACTTGCCATGAATCTGTTTCATTTTTATGTGTGTAGAATGGAGACAAGGGAAACAAGTCTGGAAGTCTGGAAGTCCAGGGAGTTTGAGTGCTGCTATTATTTAAAATGTAACGAGGAAATTATTTTAGTGATCATAACAGCAGTATTCCATTAAATTCAAAAGTAACTTGAATCTTGATTCTTTTTTACTTGCCATTCCATCTCAGATCGTCATTTTAATGCTCTTTACATATAAGACAGTAGATAGTAGACAGTATCACACAAAATAAATGCATGTACAATGTACATACCTTGAACGTAGTTATGAGAACAGGGGTAATAGAAAATAGATGATGGCAACTTTGCCCATAGTCCATAGTCCATACTTTTAAAATACTCACTCTCTTCTATCTTCAATCTGGAATATCGAACCTCGAATCAAAATCGCACACGGGATTCCTTTAAAAATTTTGCCCGTTAAAAGATGACAGATATCAGTATAACATATAGTATTTTTGACATTTTGCATTTTTTATACGTTATGTTTGATCCAGAATTCAAATTGACCTGAATTCAAAAAGTACGTTTACCACTGATTTTTCCTGATTTGCTCCTAGTTTCTAATGGATCAATTCCTTTGGTTCTGCATCGTAAAAAAGGATGAGCGATGAGAGATGAGAGATGAGAGGAATTGAAATTTAATTCATGTTCCTTTTTCTCTATCTAGTCCACTCAAAACTCAGAACTGAAACAAGAAAAGTGCGATTCAAGCTCAAAGCTCAAAGTACAAAATACAAAATACAAAATAGACGGTACATTATTTATGTAACAGTTAGATAATGGAATGGAAATTAGTGTAATGTATTTTTACTTTACACTTTGGACTTTCTCTTGTCATTCTGTTCAATCTATCTCAATTTACCTGTTTTGTCCGATCCAAAAGTGAGCAAAACATGCTGTTTTCATGTTGTCCACTCTCTACTGTCTACTACCATCAAATTTTTCGTGGTATGAGAAAAAAGTGTGTTCTGTTTTCTGTATTCTGTATTTTGTACTTGAGTGATTGCAGTTTGAATAAAATGGAAAGTGGATTTACTGATTGTGAGCCTCAGTACAAAGTACAAGAAAAATAGCATGGTGCATTGTCTACTATCTACACAGTTTTTACAATAGTGAGTCGTCCCACCTTCAATTTTCGTACTTTACTCGTACTCATACATTGTCAGTTGTAAGTTGTAGCAATATACTCTGGACTCTCAACTGATTCTCTTGTTTTCTACTGTCTCCATTTCCCATTTTCCATGTTTTTGTTCTCTGTTCTGTGTTTTGTGTTTTGTATCGTGGTTGCTTTTCAGCCCGTCTCTCTCGTACAAAATACAAACCACGAGGAACAAGAATGATTTTACTCGTCTCACCGATTTATTTATAGAGTTACTCAGGTGGTCGTGGTCGTGCTCCTGATTTCTGTTTTCTCCCTTAGTTCTTTCTCCATTTCTTGTGTGCTTCTGTTTCCTGTATATAGTATGAAACATGGATCTATATTCTAGATGTATACTTAGTGCTGGATGGAGAATGGAAAAGGTGACAAAGCTGATTTGTCTCGTGTCTCGTGCTACTAGGCTTTTCTCTCTCCCATCATAACAAGTACAACGTACAAAACACGAACGGTAGATATTACACACAATATACAATATACAATCAACATGCGCCAGCAACCAACATGAACCCTGCACAATGTCAAATGAAAGCACGAGTTGGTCGCATTGAAAATTGAAGGTAAAAAGAAAATGTAGGAAAATGAAAAAAAAGAAAAATGAAGAGAATTTCCAGAGCCCAGACCAAACCAGACCAGTCTAATGGTAATTCAAGAGCTGTTTAGTGAAGCAACAACTAATATCTGTAGAATGAATATGGATATAAAATCTTGTACCTTGTACTACCTGAGTCTATTTGTCTAGTTTTTTCTCTACTTTTTTTTTAAAACTCAGGACCCATTTTGAAATTTAGAATTTTGAATTTGGGGTTTCTCTCTTACTCATTATCTTATAATTTTGTAATTCTATACTCCGTCCTCCATACTCCGTGTTCCATGTTCCATGTTCCATGTTCTGTTTTGCATAGTAGATATTTGGAACAAAATGGAAAAAGGTACATGAGATATGAGCCTTACAGTTTACAATGTTATGATATAACATACCTTGTACTTGTACTTTTTCTTGTTCTTGTGTCTACAGTGTACAGTGTACAGCTTGTATTTCAATATTATAGCATAATAATATTCATGTTCGCACAATTATGCACACATGAAAAAATCTTGGTTCATTCATTCATTCATGATTTCCTCTTTCTCTTGTGGTTGTGGCTATGACTCTGGTTCTGGCTCTCTGACTCTGACTCTTTTTGTCGTAGTAGTACGTTTTTGTCATGTGGTAAAATATTTTGGGCTAAGGCCAAAATCGATCTTCCACTTTCTACTTTCTCCCTCTTCTTTCATTTCACTTTCCGTCTTGTGAATTGTGAATTGTGAATCTCCCTATGAGCAAGCGAAGAAGGAATAAAGTCAAAAATCCTCACTTCGTGACGATTTTGTATCGCCTTGAAAGCATAAATGCTTTAGGCTCCGGAAGCG
>JAQGBH010001045.1:0-37622 GCA_034698265.1 Sminthurinus aureus | reverse complement strand
ACTTAATTGTATTTAAAATTATAGGTAAAGTTAACGGTAATGTTAAATCCCTATTATAAGATTTTTTTCGTGCACCAACAAAAAATTCACCACAAATCGTTTGATTTTTCAAGGATATATGGAAGCATGTGAAATTTACAAATCGGACACGCCAATAAGTTTAAGTAATTTTCTCGTGTTTTTTTTCTCAAAAATTTACCAACAATTTTCATATTCTATTTTTTAACTTACGTTTGTAGTGCATGGTTTTTTGTTAATTGTACAGCCTGCTGTTCATTTGCTAAATAGAGGTAACCCTGAGGATGAAAATGCATGTCAGGTCCTGTGGAATCTTCAACAGCTAAAGTTTTATTTGCAGTCCGTAGAAATTGTGCTCCAAACAATGACATTTCTATATTCTCAGGCAAGGAAAATTGTTGTCTAACACCACCCATAGATAAAACAGTACTGCAACGTGTGTACTATAAACAAAGTTAAAAAAAAACAGCATAAATATCAGAGTAATTCAAAAATGGCATGAATAACATTGTTTCATTATTTCAATTTCCAATTTTATGTATTCAAATTTTAGACTATAGATTATCAAATCCAGTATTAGTTATAAAAAACTTGAATTTCTTACCCCAGGATCTTTTTCAATGACCATGATACTAATTGAATTATATGGAAGTCTACATTTCATAAAATAGGCTATTGCTGATCCCATGATACCTCCTCCTATTATGGCAATGTCTATATGTCTAGAAATTTCTTCCATAGGTCCTAAGTTTTCATCAATAATTCCCTTTAAATCATGTTTAATTATATTCTTAGCTCGAGTCATCGGATGAACTCTTTCTGGGACTGGATGTTCATGGTATTCACCATCATCATAAAATCTCTGTATATAGTAGAGATTAAAAAAAATACAGAATCGTCAATGACTTCAATATGTAGATTACAAATTAAGAAGAATTAACATTAACATTCAACATGTTACACATAAATATATCAGAGTCACTAAAAAAGACTTTTAAAGTCTCATATTTTTTTAAGGAGTCACCCTCGTCCCTTAAATTTCAAGCCATGGACATAAAGATAAATGGATATCCAATTTCATACATTCCTTTTTGTCATAAAATATGATTCATATAATTCATTTACCTTTTGCAGAACGTGGGATGTAGAAAGATTTCTATAGAATGTGGCTTTCAACCGTTTGGTCAATCGACTCAAGGGAATTTTTGTTAGACTAGATACCATTTTTAGGCTTTAGTATGTACTACAAAAAATAAAAAAACAAAACAACAGGAATATCAATTAAAAAATGAAACCATGATAAATCATAATATTGAATAAAGAATGTACAAATGTAGATTAATGAGGAATGCATTAAAATGAACACTATTACAATTATCTTGACCCTTCTTACCAAAAGAAAGATGAAAGATGAATTTATAAATTTTTACTCTACTGATGTATTTAAATAATTATTGTTTCAATGCAAAATGAGGAGCACCAGGTATTTACTAAATTCCAAAACTGCGACTATAATGTATGCACTTAATTTTAACACCGGTATTTACTTTTATTAACTGTAGTTGACTAAAATATATATTTACTCACAAAAATTGAACACTCGTTACGGAGCAAAATATTCATGGTTATATTTTATTTTTTTGAAAAATGATCGTACACATACAAATATACATGTACATAAAAACAAGAATAAATTGTAAACATTTCACAACAATTACAATATAACGATTATAAACAAATCAATTAACTATAATAATTAATATAATTTCACGTGTAAATACCGATTTTATTTTAAAATTTTCTAAAAATTCAAACTTCGCTCCTTTAAGGATTTGCTCGGATATTCCTCATTACCCCAGATCAGAAGCAAGTGAAAAGGAGTAGAGAAAATTTCGTCGACGAGGATAATATCATCTAAATCTAGATTAACTGTTTCAGCTAATTGCCTCTCTAGATTTCTTTTCTGGATATCTGACCAACTGGACAAGGATCTTAGTTGCTTTAAATGACTGTAAAAGAATTCCAATTGATCATCATCTCCACATGTGCTGATACATGAATAAGGCATCATTTCCACAGCGTCTTCATAAATCAGTGAGGCTGAAAATAATTCTGGAATGGTTGTATTGGGTGGATAGGACTCCGAACCTGTCAGTAAATTGTCAGTAGTCAGAATTAGAAATGAGTTATACTGATTTATTTTAAAAATTTAATTTTGGATTTGGACAAGTTTCATTTAAATACATTAAAATTAAAATTACTCATGTTTTATGTTTTATACCTTTGACAAGTCCTTGATAAGCTCCTCTCAATGCAGTCTCAAAAGTGAAGGCGGACGTCGTGTAATTCTGTCTCAATTTCATCCAGTTAACTTTACCATCTGATCGAGTAATATTTGGCATGAGGAGTCCACGCATGATTGAGCAGAAGGAAAAAAAATTCCCAATGGCAGATTTCAACTCCTCAGCAATCAATATCCATTTGTTTATCATTGCTTCCGGATTGCTGGAGAAAATTATGGTAATGACAACGAAATGGGAGAGTGATAGGGATCTCTCAATTATATTATTCCACCTGTGTTGAGAATCATGCAAAAGTAGTGCATAGATATCTCCACGGTGAAGATTTTTCTCTTTCTCCACTTTCCTCAATTCCGATGTTTCTTCCACAAGTGGTGATGTTTCATCCTCTTCCTTTTCTTCCTCGTTGTGTTTGTCATTGTCATTGTCATTTGATCCCGTCAAAATTTCATAGTCCAGTTTAGAAAGAAGGAGAGCAATTTTTTTAACATTCGTCTCCATTATTCTGGATGTAACAGTCTGTATTAAATAAAGAATCATAAATAATACAAGTTAAATTATTCGTAATTAATATGGGTTGTCATTATTTAAAAAAAATATACTGTAAAGCGTAATACATGCAATATTGATTATTAATCATATAAATTCAGTTGTTACCTCAATTAACTCTTTATTCAACTTAAGTTCCTTTAAATCCACATTTGTTGGAAATAAAATACTTTGAAATGATGCCAAATTATAATTACTGCTTTTTATCTCTCGACTTTCATTATCATTCTTTTCATCGGAATCCTCTATACTATTTTCATCTTTAACAGTTGTAACTTCAAGTTGAGACATTTTCAAAGCTAATTTGCTGGGGACATGCTCTAAATCTTGTAAAAGTCCTTGAGGAGGATTTAAATTTAATGATTTTTGTTTAAGTCGTTCCAATGTCGATATTTTCTCTAGAGTTGCAAATACAGGCTCTGATAATCCACTACTTGATCTCATCAACGACACATAATCACCTCGAGCTCCCTCAAAAATCAAATTATGATGAGCTACTTTCAACAGTGGTTTGGTCCGATTCCTGCAATACAAAAAGTAAAAAATATTTAGACACCGTTTGATTATAATTTATAATTATTATTAAAATGTACACAGCGTACATGATATGAATTTCCAATACATGCGTGACAAGTCAACTATATTATACTCACCTTGGATTGTGTATGAGAGCGTTGGAACCAGAAGAAATAGGGATTTCGCTCCCAACATGATATCTTATGAGGTCAGGAATGGTGTCAAAACAGTCGTTTTCAAATCGATAACGTAACTGCTCATAAATTGTGTCCTTCTGACTAATGTCCTGTAATATATTTATATTATTATATGTGGAGTCAAATTGACCTTGAATACATTTTTTTACAAAACATGCAGCAAATTCTCAAAGCTCAAAGCTCAAGGCAAACCAAAAATACGATGCATGTGATAAAGTTTTATAATAACTTTGTATTTGTAATTTGTAAGCACATGCTTATAATATGTAGAACTTAATACACACAACATCAAACATCCAATCAATATGTATTAAAATAACCTATAATGGTGCACATTTAATATGTAAAAAAGGTAAAAGGGACGAAATACGAAATGCACCAGTAAAGGTGACGGTGGTAAAAACGCCCGTCTAATTAAATGAAATATCAGCAGGGAAAAATATCAGTAAATGACAGAGAAAGGTCTTTATAGTATCATAATCATAAAATGTTATGTGTATCTTTGATAATATTATATAATACCTCACATAATGCATGCACACGTAATAAGCAATAAACTAATGGTAAATATGTACAATGTACAAGGACCAAAACGGATGTCTTTTTAATGTAGCCTCATTTCTCATTTATACAAGCTCTTTATTTTTGCGCACATGCACGTCTACAAATAATAATAATTGACGTAACACACAAAATCATATCCTTATCATTTATCAAGATGTGTAACAGAAACGTACTTTGTGTATCAAAAAATGTAGAGAGTTGTCTTCCCATCTGCAGGACAGAACGTAGTCATTGACTCGACCCGTCTGATCCCTCACAAGAAAATCGCCGTTTCTCACTAAAAGTTTTTCTGCACTTTCTCTAGATATTCTGCCGTGATACCAAGGGTGAGCTCTCAAGTCGCGACTATCCAGTGACAATTCCCATTCTAATAACTCTTTCACTTCGTTTTTATTATTAGCACTCATACTAGGAGGACTCGACATGATTATGATTATTCATAAAAAAAGTTCTGTTATTCCTTCTCACAAGGGTAAAGGAGCTTACACGTAATATGTTGTACATGTACAGCGTTTATACTTCTTACGTAATACATAATACATAATAGTTATACAACCAGGAAATAGGTACAAAATATCAAGCATAATATAATAATAATAATATAATATAATATTCGTGTCTAATATCTAATATCTGATACATGTATGTATAATTAATGCTGCGTGTAACTAGTAGCTAATAACTAGAGCAGTGTACGTTGTACGTACTTAGACCGTAGAAGGTAGAAAGTACAGATACTACAAAAACAATCCTTTACATACTTTATGACTAGTCTATTATCAATATAAAGTATAATATTATTATTATTATTAGTAGTAGTAGTAGTAGTAGTAGTAGTAGTAGTACTCGTAATATTTGCTATCCGTTGTCCTGTTGTTTCTGTAGTTTGTAGTTGTTCTTCTTAAATTATATCAGGAATCCGGAATCACGAGGATGTCAATGATAGTCATTTTGATGATGGTACGAATAGGAATACAAATAGGGAAATGAACACTAATTACATGAATTTTTCCCTGATCTACTAACAACATACAAATTACACTAAAGTCACTCTATGACGGTGGACGATGATGATAGGAAATACGGACAGAATGAATGTTTGCTTTTTGTAAATTGAAAGCCGGCACACACAACACACTTTATACTTTATATACAGCAAAGGTAGTAGGAGATAACAACACTAATAATATTTTTATGCCAAGTTCACGTATATTCTTCTACCTCTGTTTATTAGTATTCGTATTTGTATTTGTATTTGTATTTGTATTTGTGGAACATGACAGTAATATCAATTCTAACTAATCTGAATTCTGAATGATTGTTTTTACATGTTACATGTTACATGTCTAATGCTTAGTGTCTAGTGTCTAGTGTATATATGAACCATGGACTTTTCCCCAGTTCTCTGAACCACCCTAAAATTATTGATTTTTCCATATAAACTATGCACCACTTCCCATCTGGTCATACAAAAATACAAAATCTACTGTATGCTTTGTACAATGAATGTTACAGTGCACATGCAATAATTGTTATGTGTGAGATGCTTTCCCCTTCCATTTCATTCCATCAACATTCAACAGCAATCTGATTGCCACACACCATACGCCATACGCCACATGTACGCCGTACATATTGACACAGATTGGCTAGCTGTGGAAGAAAACCCCCAGAAATTAAACAAAACGGATTTTTTTCTCCATCCTTTCCTAATTTTCTTTCGTTTCTCTAATTCTTTAACTGTCCTTGAATCTTGAATTTATTGAACATTGTCATTTTGCATTGTCAAATCTACACCGCTTATACCTTATACCTTACACAATATTTTGCTTTCACATTTCAAATTTCAAATGATAAACAACACACAAGAAATGCAGAAAACAGAAACGGAAAACATCCCCTTGTTCCTCTTCATATCATTACAACGTACATCGTATAGCGTAGAGTATGTGTACTGGGAACTTGGATGTAATACATCAGAGTAGCAGAGCAAAGATTCACCCTTCACCCTCATCTCACAGAATACAAACTACAGAGAGGAAAAGTTAAACTACCCGGCTTTTGAATCTTCGCCCTCCCTCCAATTTTCACCGTAGCCAACAGTAGCCAAATATCCCCAAGTTGGTAAAACAGATGTCTCGTGAGTAGTCGTTTCAGTCAGAAAACCTCGAACCAACAACAAACACATGCACAAAGCTAAACGTTATATCCTCGTTCTACACTGCTTCTGTCCTGACCAACGACCAACGATGGTGAATGGTGAATTTTCTCTTTACTGCCTATAGGTAGTAGGTAGTAGGTAGTAGGTGCATTCTATAATATATAATCTCTTGTAATTGTACAGTTGTAACGGCGAAGGATGAGACATGAGACAAAGTCCCAGCACCAGCGCCAGAACCAGAACCAGAAAAAACGAGAAACAACTGATATGACAGTAATTCCAGTCGTCTCTCTTTTATATATTGTACTTTGTACTTTGTACCTGTATTTAGCCCAAATTTCACAATCCGCTCCTCATTTAATCATTCATTATACTCATTAATTATGCATGAGATCAATTATTTCAGTTTATTATTAATTATTTACTATATTTACCATTACATAAATAGTTACTACGTAATCCGTAATCCATAATCCTTAATAATCATTGATCATGCATCATGAATCATGAATCATGGAAAATGGAAATATATTATATATTACGATACCCATTGTACATTATATTATATACATAGAGAAAAATCCATTCTTCCCCGGCGACTCAGTTTACCACCCAAATCGTATGATTATATTTCCAGTTTTAGTCTGTGATTACGCCACACAGTCCCAATTATTTACATGACGGTTCCTCAACAACCTAGTTGATCCAAGAGAAATCATATGATTTAAGCCATACCGCCTGTGTGTATACGTATCGACTATCGACCTACCGATATTCTATTTGACAGCTAAAAAAGAACATTCCAAATTCCAAGGGTAATTAACTCATTCTGGCTTACATTTACACGATCCTCACTTTTTATAATAAACAGTACAAAGTACAAAGTAAAATACAGTGACAACCTCTTTCCTTCATGCATCATGTATCATGTACTATGCTTACAGATTGTAGATGACAATAAATTCCCTCCCCGTCCTCTTGATTCTGGATTCCATAAATTATTCCAAGAAAAACCAAACCACGGTTCCAATTAATGACGAGAATCAATGTGACCTTCCTATTTGATTCCCCTTTTTTCTACATTTTCTATATTTATTACTTGAATGCCAGGACACAATTTGGATAAATACTAACTACGTACACGAGGCATATCTATGTACATACGACATATGACCATGGTCATGTATAAAAATAAAATAAGACTACGTGTGTGAGATTGACGATACAAAATAGAATATTGTTGATGTTCTTACTTTTTGTGTGATTACTGTTACGCTAAAACTAGGTATACGATAAAAAAAAAAGGATTTTCAGTTCAAACTCAAGGAAAACAACGTATAGAAAATATAGAATGATTTTATACTTTACCCACATACACCACAGACATCCATGCTCTTTCCTTTCTTTCACGTTTCACATTGTCATGAACTGTCAATTTTCACTCATCATTCTTGGAATTTTTCACATTCTCTTCCCTTGATATCACTGACTGAGCATCTCACTACTCACATGATTTTATCCTGTCGCTCTGAATAATAAATCCCGTTTTGGTTCCAACTTTCTTCCTGTCTACTTTCTTCCTGTGTAGTTTGCTTTGTTTTTTTTCTTTCTCCTTTCTCCATTTTTCTATCATAGACTCTCTCTCTCTCTAACCATGTTATTATCAGAGACATTAATTCTTTAAAAAAAACAAGGCATATCCGCACTCCCCACTCACATGCATAGCTAATAGATAATAGATAACAATCGCACCTTATCCTCTTCACTCCCGTAAAAAATTAATTATTATTGATAAGCTCAGTTTTTTTACAACTCAAAACATAGAAATGTCTGTAGTCTGTAGTCTGTATACTGTATACAGAGAAAAAAGGAAAAAGCCGTCATAGGAAAAATTGAAAGCAACCCATTGGAGAGAAAAAACAGAATTGTCTGTCCTAAACCCATGAGCATCCATTTGGTATTTGGTATTTTGTATCATACATCATAGAAAATGAGCATAATGGGTAATGGGGCATAATTACAGAGTAACACATATTACACTGGCTCCCACCGTCTTGGAATTTGGAATTTGGAATTCGGCTACAGAAAATCCAACATACAGATATTCTATTTTGTCCATTTCATTTATTTTATCTACGCAAGTTCTGAATTACTCTACATTCTATACTCTATACTCTGCACATTTAATTGTCAATTGTTCATGTATTTTGTATTTTTGTGTAGAACAGCGAAAAAAAAATATTTGTGCGCACATGAAATAAATTGAAAGGATTCTGTATTATTTTTTGTGGGTGAAATGAATAATACAGAAAGATTTGTCCAACAATTTTCCTATCATGATGTCTTAATTAAGAATAATAGGAGCAATCACCATTACACAGGATATTATATTATGAACATGATACACATTGTCTATTGTCTATACACTATACGCTATACGCTATACGCTATACAGTATACAGTATACAACATATAAAATATTAGATTACGCAGATTTAGCACATTTGCCATTTTCTCTAGTTTATTTTTGCCTATATAAAAATGTTTGGATTGGATTGGATTAGATTGGAGAATCCCATTTCCCATTCTCCAATACAGTTGCTCCTTCTCCGCCCACAAAATACTTAGGAGTAGAAAAGTGAAGATTCTGGTTATAAAAGCAAAAACAAACAACAACGATGGAACGAAATACAAAATAAACCCACATCTTTACACTGTACATTGTACATTGTACAGGATAAAGCATACAGTAGTCTCCTCTCTTTGAGTTTTCCCACAGCGAATTTCTAGGAAAAGATTCCATTTAGAATTCAGAAGTTAGAATGGGAGGATGAAATGAGACCAAGTGACATTACCCATGACTGATGGAGATAAACTAGGAGGAGGTGAAGATGCAATATGTCACTGGAAATGGAAACTGGAAACATGAAGACTTGAAGTATTATTATTATTTCAAAAATGTGAAATGCTTCCAAAATTTGTATACTACATACTATATGATGTACACTGAACACAATATATTACAGATACAAAAGAGAAAAGAGGAGAAGGAGGAGGAAAAGTGCAAAATATCAAAATATGTAATAGCATCCGAACTCCAAACTCCAAACTCGAGAATTCAAAGTTGGCAGAAAAGCAGATCTATTATATGTTAAAAAAAGGGAGAAAAACTAACTTTTTATAGAATATGATACATCATAAACCACATGATAATATATCATGAATCATGAACCATGAGCTTTGATGCTATATGAATTATATGATACAGAGTACAGAGACATGTATCTCATTTTCATATAAATTTGACGGATTAAACTGCTACTAGCATTCAGTGTTCAGTGTTCAATGTACACATAATATCTTGCTATTACTACATTTGAAATTGTTCCAGAACCAGCTCCAGCTCCAGCTCCTTCCACAAACTACCACTTTATGCTTTACGCTCGCAGGTTCTACTTTCTTCTTTTTTTAGCAACTTTGAATCTTCGCAAATGTTCTCAACTTCTCCAAGTTACAAAGAATGCCAACTTAACTGGAAAATTTATGTTTATATTACGTAGAATTTCTCAGGTTACAACAACAAACAACAAACAGAAGGAGAAATATACACATTGTAACATGCAGAACGGAGAAAAATACTTGCTCTCGGGTACTTGCCATCTCGTATCATATCAGATCATATCACATCACATCACATTACAGCTCATAACAAAAATTCTTCACTCTTCACTCTACATTCTACATTCTACATTCTACACATTAGAATCGGGACTATAGCACATTTATGCACAACATATTATTCTCTTCACACATACACATCACAAACACATAGTTTGAATCATAAAGGGCATCCTTGGGGCCAACTCAATCTAGATTCTAGTTACACTTTTACTCAAGTCTTCTCCATTCCAACCCATTTTTTTCTTACTTCATCTTTCTCTTTCTCTCTCTCTTCCATTTTCTATCTTGTTTTATATTTTTATTCCCGTGTACTTGAATTCATCCAAACCTCCAAACATCCAAACATCCAAAGAGGAGCAAGTGAGCATTGAGCATGGCTTTAAGCTGTTAAGTTAAGCACAAAGCACCAAGCACAAGACAAAGAAGAAGAGAGAAAGAGAAAGAGAGTGAAAACAAGTTGGATTTTCCAATTTTTCCCTTTTCCATCTCTCTTTCCTCAATTTCCACTCTCTCAATTTGACTTTCACCTCTCTGCTCTCTCCTATTACTCGACCTATTACGTGGCTCTTGGCTTTGTAGTACTTGAGCTAGAGCGCAACACCTTGAGCTTTTCAACCTTCACACTTACCATCACCATCAGTATCAGCATCAGCATCACCATAAACCCAGAGTTCATGCTCTCATTTCTCCTCGTGAACCTCCATACTCCATACTCCATACTCAAAACTCAACACTCAACACGAAATATGTGTAACATATCACATATTACCCCTTCTCCCGTTTCAACCGGCAGAGATCATAATATACGCAGAAATAACCACAGAAACCATAATATCTTGGAAAAAAACCCAATCCACAATCCACACTTTTTTCCTTCTTATTACAGTCAAAAAAACTCTAGTAAAAAAAAGGTCATAAGACTGATATTACTCCAAACTCCAAACTAGAAACGCATATATTTTTCTCTTCTTTTTGTCATCCACAGCTCATGCATTCCAAATGCAGAGTCCCAACTATGGTGAAAAAAAGACACACAGAGAGAGTGAAGCACGTCCAAGTTGTTTGGAAGGTACAAAGTGCTTGTAGTGTACAATGCATATTTTGGGAGTGAGGAGTGAGTGTGAGTATTTGGACAAAATGTGAATATGAGAGGAGACAGTAGACAGTAGACGGACAGAAGAGAAGGAAGAAGATGGAGAAACTAGAAATACATAGATCAAGGGCAGTTTTTTTTACGATTCCATTGCATTTGTTTTGTTCATAGAGAGTAGGAGGGAGAGCAGGAGGAGCAATTTTTCTCATGTCCTGAGTCCTGACTCGTGAGTAAGTAAGTGGCAGGCTCTTTTGCATGAAATATATCTGAGGGTGCTTTTTGACTCTATCATGTTGCCCGTCCAAATTGAATTTGTTCCGGGGACCTCCAGTCTTCCAGTCTCCAGTCTTCCAGTCCTATCAGCATATTTATTTTACGCCCTGGCAAAAAACGAGTCAAGGAATCGCATGCATGAAAAATGTCCCAGTGGATTCTCTCTCTCTCCTTCTCTCTGTTTCTCACATGCAAGTAACCGTACACGTACAAAATACACTTTGCTATACATACACCCAGAGAGAAGAGAAAATATACGAGTGTGACTGTGTATTTTGTCTAGTGTCTAGTTGAAATTTGGATGGATGGATAGATCCATAATAACAGAAACTGATATTCTCACATTTCAAATGTACAAATGTACGGGAATCAGTAAACCAAATTCAAACCCAAACCCAAGCCAAGCCAACCCAAGCCGAGTCAGGTTGCAGAGAAAATAGGCAGAGATAGACGGAGAATCCGTATATTTTTATGGACCATTATAACATGTATATATTCAGAATTCTCAATTCTGGTACAAGGTATGATTGAACTGGAGTAAACTTAACTGGTTGAAAACTTTCTTTGCCTTCTCGAGTTCTCGAGTTTGGAGGAGTAAAAAGGGAAAAGGTAGGGAAAAAAATCCTCAATATTACTTTTGCACGTATCAATTTGAGGAAGGAGAAAGGAGAAGAAAACAAAGAATATCAAGATGAAAACGGAATCTTGTGAACGTGCAACATAATACATTGTACATATATAGATAGATACTTCTACTTCTACTGTGCAAATGTAATATGAATATAGTTAAAATATTGAAAGAGGAAAAGTTGAGTTAAAAGTTAGAGGAGAGAAAAGAAAGAGGAGCTCTAGATTCTGGATTCTAGATACTAGATTCTAGACTCAATTCAAGAATCAAGAAACGGAACAAGAGGAAGAGTGAAATAAAAAGAACAAGGAGTAAACTCTTTCACTTGAATCTTGAATGTTGGCTGTTGGATGCTGCTGAATTGTGATGTGTGATGCGATATGTGATACATGGAGTATGGAGTTTGTGTGTAAAGTGTAAACCTATTTTATTTCCGGACTTTGACTATTGACTACGTTAGAGAGAATTACGTTGAAAAAAACTATGGATTCAAGTCCTTCACTCACTCCTTAACTCCTTCACTCACTTGACTACTAGATTCTAGATTCTAGATTCTAGATTCCGGATTATCGGTATTAATCTACAGGGAGTCGTTTCCTGACTTTTTCTCTCACTCTCTTTAGTCTCCCTTCCATTCTCGATTCTCGATTCTCGATTCTCCGTTCCCTATTCTCAATATGATAGGCGAGTCAGAGTCTCTGCATGAGAATCCAACCAGCCAGCCATCCATCCCCTTTTCTCTCAACTCTCAACTCTTAACATGAAACATAGATGCATACACAATACACATCTCTATTCCTCTCTCTCTCTCTCTCTCTCTCGTTTTCAATTGAATTTTCCAATGAATCCTAATCATCCACGACCCCAAAAATAAAGGGATCAAATCATCCTAACCCGACCGACATCATTCTTTCCTTCTCCGTTTCTCCATTCCATTCCATCCGAGCAACACACACACACACACACACAGATCTGTATAAATCCATATGCACTGGTGCTGATTCTACTGCTGGTACTGGTTTTGAGTTTTGAGTTTTGACTCGTCTCACTCCTCACTCCTCCTATTCTCTTGTACATATTCATTGCCACTTGTCACAGAATGTACAAATAATTCTTTGGTGACATGATCTCCTGTCTCCTCTCTCCTCTCTTTCCGCTACATACTACATACAGTAGAATACAGAATAAAACAGAATGATGCTCTCAGGACCAAGGAAAACGTTTAGATTTCCCATTTTATGAAATGTACTTTTTTCCTGCACTCTGCACTCGGTATTCGATACTCGGTGCATTTATACATTTTACATGGAGGATATAAAGTACAAAGTATACCGTACAGAGTACAGAGGATCATACAGAGGATCTCATCTGAATTCCCATACTTGAATAAAATCCTTGGAAATATTATGAATAATTGAATTTTATGAATGGTATTCAATTATTCCGTTATTTCCATTCCCTCCCGTTCCTCTCAAATAGTGGGATGTAGGCCCTAGGACAAAACGGAAAAAGTGAGCACAAAGCTGGAACATAAAAATAAGCCAAGAGAATGTGATTTTTTAAATGCAACTGAAAAATTACACCAAAAAATAATACCTAGTTGAAAAGTTAGTGGATAAAAGATTGAAAGTTACCATTATTAGTGATTAGTGTTTGTGATTAGTTATTCATTTTATCCTTTATCATCCAAAATTTCCAATCAAAACTCCATCTACAACGTACAATGTAAATGTATGATATATGCATTATGCATTTTATTTATTAATCTTTGACTGGTGGAAGAACTGGCGGCAGTCTGTGAGGATTTTAAAGCCCAGTCAAGTCAAGTCAAGTCAAGTCAAAGGAACTGAACAAGAGACTGATCAATGATCAGTGAGCGGATTCTTTGTAAAATATGCAAAATCTTTCATCTTTAGCATCAACATCATCATCATCATCATCATCATATAAGTAGGATACATAGTACATAGGCTTGATGACTTGATGAGATTGACTACAATCTACAATATACGAATATACAGTGACTTGCCGCTCGCTCCAGGATTAGACTGAGACTTGAGATAGATTAAAAAGCAAAGGCAGACATACCAAAGTAAGGATATGCGAGATGCAGTGTATTTTGTCTGGGTCTGTGTTGCGAGTTGAGAGTAGAGAACACAGATCCTTTTCTAGTTCAACTCATCGTTAGATGTGAAAATTAGCGTTAAAATCCTTTCCCATGAGAACGCGACTGAATGTGTTTAGGCTGTAGACTTTTCATGGACTGAAACAGACCAGACAAGAGCAGCAACTTTGAGCATTGAGCATTGAGGATTGAACACTGCCGACTACCGACAAAAAGGAAGGAGCCTCCCTCCCGTATACCTTTTACATGGATAATTCTCCATTCTCGATTCTCAATCTCGCAACTCTCTCCACTTTACACTACATTCTAGATTCTAGATTCTGCACCAAGTACAACCATCCGCTGGTACTTGAAAAGCATATTCACACACTCACACGCGAGTACGAAAGAAGGACGATTAACTACTAAAACTCGGACTGGAGAAAGCAAAGAGAGATGGTGTACACTGCACAATGTACAACCTAAATACGTTATTCTTAGCTGGACTACATAATACATAAAACACTAGATTTTCAGACATGTATCCTCAATCCATGAACCGTGAATGTAGGAGATTGTGCGGCAGAAAGGAAGAAAGAAAGAAAGAAAGAAAGAAAGAAAGAAAGCGGCAGACTAAAATCGAATTTAACTTTTCACTTGTTCAGCTTTGTGTTTAGTATGCCTTTCCCCCTGTTTCTACAACATACAAGCTCAAGCACAAATTCAATTTAGCATTTTTTTTCTTCTGTCCTTTTCTTTTTCATTGCGTATTATCGTGTATATTATAGTACATGCGTGCAGGACGCAGGATGTAGAATGTAGATGTACTTGTTTTTCACTGTAAACTTTGTACTCGGTTCTTGGTTTTATTCTAGATTCTAGATTCCATATCTTGCTGCGATTACTGGTCTGTTACATGCGCCATCAACCCGTCATCAATTATCCGCCTTACAAATCTTCCTACTGACCACCTTGACTACACAACTTAAAAACATGACTGTGATAAATGTAAATCCACAGTTTAGCGTCAAGAGTCAACGGTATTGTGCTTCTAGATTTTTATCTACGTACTTTTGTTTTTTGTGCCGTAGAATGTACAAATAATTCCAAGGAATGAGAATCCTGTTCAAGACCAATACAAATGAAAGATGGAGAAGACAAGGGAGAAAACAGGTTTCACTTTGAAATATTGGACATCCGACTTGTGTGATTGACACGAGACTGGATGTTGGAGACTGGACACGAGACGTTTAGAGTTTAGAGTTTAGAATTTACAAGTGGAGGACGTGTGTGCATGTTGACTGTGCATTTGGTGCAAGTCACTAAAGCAATTTCCCTCAAGAATCCATCTGTTCTACTTGTAGCTGTATCTGTATTGGTTGTTCCGTGTCGCATACGACTACTCGTCAAATTCAACAACTCGAGTCTCGAGTCTGCAACAGCATACGAGTCCCTGTGGGCAATACGGTTTGGAGCACAACATATTCGGACGAATTGCTCGGACAAGATAAGAGAGGCCTTTATTCCAGTGTGTATTGTGCATGTTGCATGTAGCATGGATACACAATATACAACAGTCCCTCATCATCCCACCTAATGGAAGACGGAGGACGGAGTAGAGAGTAGAGTGACAGCCTTACAATTGTCTTCCTTCCTTCCTTCCTTCCTTCCTTCCTGTCCTCTATTCTAAACTCTAAACTCTAAACATTCTCCGCTCCAACACTCAACGTTAAAAGTAAAAGGAGAGGAAAAAACATGACACAATACACAATACAAATGACCTCAAGAGACGCAATAAGATTCACAACCCAGAAAAATCGTTTCCTATATTTCTTCAAGACATTTTCTCAATACTCAATACTCAAGGCTCAAGGCTCAATACTTTCCTTCTGGATATTTTTCATTTGTTCAGCATTGATTGTTGACATGCCTTAGCGTTTACCCTCTACCGTGGACCAATTTCAATGACAGACCACAAACACAAACACCACAATGTACAATGTACAGTAATGGAATGGAACGGAAGTCAGTGGGAGGTTATTACAGTTGTGTGACTTTCTCCAACTCCGACTTATCTTTTCCTCCATGTACATTGTACACTGTACACTGTACATTATATTGTATTCTAGGAACAAAGTTCCACTTGAGCTATTTTTCTAAAAAATACTAATGTACTTACGAGACAAAAAAGATCCAGACTAGTGAAACTATGGTTACGTCCGAATTTTGAATCCTGAATTCGAATTCGAATCCAAGTCTGCAAATTCAAAAATTCAAAAACTGACTGACCTATGTTTCTATGTTTGTATGTTGTTGGAATGTTGAAATATCCATTCCTCATTCCTTTGCATCTACATTCTACATTTTCATTCTACAGGGGACCAAGAAACGAGTATAAAGTACAAAATATTGCGGATACATTATTCAAGAAAAGGGGAAAAGTTTTATTCCAAGAAGTATTATGGTAAGTCAGTCCAGTTCATCACAGTCACAGTGCTCCGTACATCCGTACATTGTCCATTGTACACTCACTTGATTCTTGATTCTTGATTCTGACTATAGAGAGAGAAAATAGAATATAAAATTACTCGAGTGAAAGAAAGCAGAGCGTACACAATACACATAGTTTCCCAGGAGAGAGCAAAAGAGAGAGAGAGAGAGAGAGAGAAGGGAAAAGGCTAGGAGTTTAAAACCTATTGACTATAGATGAGATGGACTGAATCAAGAGTCAAGAGAGACTTGGGAAAAGGAGAACGAGTTTACAGTTTCGAGTTTGGGAAAGGAACCAGAGAGAAAAGGAGAGAGAGAGAAGGAGCGTGGAAAAAATCTATCCATTTACGTACTGAGAATGGAGAAATAGAGAAGGAGAGAATAGAAAAGGAGATGGAGATAAAGAAGCTGGACCAATAGACCAGGATGAGATTGGTCGGGCCGGAATTGAATAATGAATGAAAGCGAATAAGATGCGGTCCTGAATGAATGGGAAAAATGACTCGTTTGGGATTTGCGTGTGACGACGTTCACGTTTTTTTTTCATTCTTTTCCCTTTCTCGGTTCGTCTTCTACCTTTCCAGAATGTAATCTAGTCTGGTTTAGTCTAGTCTACTCTAGTCTAGTAGAATTCAGTGGAGTTTTCTGCATTGTCTACATACATTTATAGTCTAACCTCCTCTCTCCTCTTTCTCCTCGTTTACAACTACCTCACAAGTCACTAGTCACTAGTCACGCTCGTAGAAACTAAACTAAAGTAAAAATTTAGACTTTGACTATTCCCTCTATTTTCTCCTTTTTTTCTACCTGCTCACTCACTCAATACCCTTCCTTTTCTTTGACTTTTTTCTCAAAAACTCCAACAAATCCAACGGGCTTTCTCCTAGTTGCGTTTTTTTGGTTTGGTTTGGTTTGGTTTTCAACCAAAAGTAAAACCTAGGACGTGGAATACAGATAGGATAGATAGAATGGATAGATGTAAAATCCAATGTATCCAATGAATAGGCTCATCCATATTAAATGTATCTCCATCCGTACTTTGTACACATGCTACACGCTAAATCTCTCTTAGAATTTAGACTATATACTTGATACTGCATCGAGTATAAAGATGTATGCATTATGCATTGTGTATTCTGCACATTGTAAATCCATGGATACAGATGCCCTAGCTTTAAAATTATATTATAGATTGCAGTGAAAGTATATCTGAGCTCCGCTCAACTCAACTCAACTCAGATCAGCTCAAGTAATCTATAACTCTGTTTCGATTTAAGGCGATTTCAGTCCAGACTCGAGACTTGAGACTTGAGACTCCACACGGACCAATCCAATCTCCAGAGAATTAACATGTTTAGATTGCGTCTTGAATTTATTACAGTGAAAATGGTAGAGTGAAGAGTGCAGCGTAAACCCATACACTTGACTCTTGATTCTTGACTCTGGATTCTTGCATGTTGACTGAAAATTACCGTTTCTCCTCTGTATTTTCTATTTTTATTACAAATGTGTGAAACAACTTTGTGTAAAATCTTTCTTCGTCTTGCCGACATTATTATTTTTATGCTTTGCAGTTTGTTTCATTCTACAAATTCGATACTCGATACTCGATGCTCGGGGATGGAGAATTGAGAATTGATAAGGAACACATTTTGATATATTATTTATAATATTTTCATATGCATCTCAAATCTAGAATATAGAATCAAGAATCAAGAATCCAGAATCTAGGATCTGGAAGTCCAGTGCTGGGTTGTCAAATGGAACAAGATTTAGTTTTAGATTCAGACTCTGAATTTCAGAGTGATAAAAAGGAGAAGGGAAATGTATAAAATATGAGAAGTGTTGTTCAATTTGTCCTGCATATCTGATATCTGCGCTCTCTGATATTTTGAACTTGAGCTGACCATCAAAGATACATTAGATGATAGAATCTTTCCAAGTCCCAACACAATTCTGTGCGATCCGATCCGATCCAAACCAATCCAATCCTCAGCTTCACTCACCATCAACGAGCAACGATGAACGAGGAAAGCAGTGAAGCAACCAAAGTGATGCTAGAGACAACCACCAACCAGTTCCAGTTCGCCTGTCCAACTCGTCCAACTCGTCCAAAATGGATTCCTGCTTAATTTCCTACAAACAATTTTGACCACCGCACACACACACACCGGGTCTAATGTGTAACTATATGAGATGGGGAAGCAGAACAACAACAGTTCTTACATGTGATACAAATCCATTGAGTATGTGAGTGACAAGCTCTTTCCAAAAATCATCTCGAGAAGATTCTTTTTTTGATCCTTTTCACTTTGACATGGAACTTTCTCTCTCTGTCCATCCACTATCCTTTATCTCTTTATCCCTTATCTCACATCCCAG
This sequence comes from Sminthurinus aureus, assembly GCA_034698265.1. Classification (NCBI taxonomy): domain Eukaryota; kingdom Metazoa; phylum Arthropoda; class Collembola; order Symphypleona; family Katiannidae; genus Sminthurinus; species Sminthurinus aureus. The sequence goes on along the minus strand of JAQGBH010001045.1, from coordinate 18,666 downwards.
TTGTAGATTCTAGATTCTCCATTCTCCATTCTCCACTCTAGATTCTAGATTGTAGATTTTCTATCCAACTTTTGACCAATAAAGATTTTCATATCTGAAATGATGAAAGCAAAGACGAGGAAAAACAGAGGAAAACAAAACAAAGGCGAGTGTCTCTCTGTGTGTCTTTGGATGTGTTTGAAAAGTAGAGAAAGAAAGAAAGTCAAGGGAAAGCAAAAGCAATATCTGTAATATTTTTGGATTTTGAGTCGGATTCAGTCCCAATCTCCCACAAGTCAAACCTAGAAAGAGAAAAGAGCGACTGAGTGAATGAATGAAAGAGAGAGAGAGAGAGAGAGCCGTCGGTCGTCATCTTAAATTTCATTCAGTCTTTCAAACTCACTTTGCTACACTTTACACTTTACAACACCGGCTAAAATTCTCCAAGGATATTACACCATGTATTTTTGGCCTTAGTTTCTCCATTTTACTCATATCCTCTTTTGCCCACACTCCAAACTCCAAACTCCACACTCCACACTCGATGCTCGACACAGTTCAAAATTACATACGTACTTTCTTGTTTCTGTTTGTTTCTCAATTCTCAACCGTCCTCTCTCTGTCATGGCGTAGTGTGATGTGTGATCTGTACATTGTACATGAATCAATTGAGCTCTGAGTACTTTTTCCGATTGATTTTCCATGTTTATGACAATGGAAAAATAAAAACGGAACCAATTTGACCATTTGACTTTTCCTCCTTTTGAATTTGTGCTTTGTGTATTTTATTCCGCACCTTTTTTTAAATTTATGACAATGATTATTAGAATAATTTTATAGGCGGAAGCAAAATCAAGTAAAAAATATATTCAATCATTTTTGCCTCGCAATTATACAGAAAAAATATTTGCAAGTTTCGTGTGGGTCTGACTTGAGACTTGAGAATTGAGAATTGCATATGCGATGAAAATGTGGAGGAAATTTCTCCTCTTTTCCCTCATGAAATCAACAACAATTGCTTTTTGTACATTTTGTATCCTTTTTTCTAGTCTATCCTCCTGAATTTCCACCTACTTTCTACTTCCTACTGTCTACAACCAACAGGCTCAAAGTCAACACGTAGAGCAAGAGCAATAACAATAATAATAATAATAACAAACACAACAATCATGATAATAATGATAATGATAATAGAAAAAGTATCAGTAAGAGCATAAAGGATAAATCCTAAGTGTATTGCTCTCGTTTCATATTTTATGTTTGTTTGCTTTCCTTCACTTCCCTTCCTTTCCTTCCTTCTTTCCTCCACGAATGCTGTAGGAATTAATATTTGAGCTGTCTACTGTCTACAAATAAAAAGGAGGTAGAAATAAAAATACACATGTAAAATCTACACGTACATTTACTCTGCGTATTATATTTGCTTTCAGACATTTATCTATAATCTATACTTTGTGGACACAATAATAATATACAATGGACAGAATAGAGTTGTTGAATTGTCGTTGATTCTAGAATCTAGAATCTAGAAACTAGAATCAAGAGTCTAGAATCTTGAGAAATGAGGAAAGCCATCATCATCATCATCATTGATTGTCATCATGATGATGGAGAATGGAGAATAGATTACGGTCAATCATGTTTCGGGCGATCAAATCGGAGAGGAACATAAAAAATTATTACTTGAGAGCAAACTTGAGTCCACTGAGGAGAATCTCTCCAGCGTCCTTTTCCGCCTCTGTTTGTCCTTGTGTACACACAGAGACACACATGCACAGGTACATGTTTGAGAAGCGGGCGTGTGGCAATTTGAGAGTGCAAACAACATAAACTCAAACTCCAACTCCAAAGCCATGTGTCACATTAAGTAATTTGTTTTTTGAAACTCAATGTGTGTGTGTGTGTTGTGTTGTCTTGTGCATGTTATCCACATAACCAATCACAATCACATACCGAATATCAAATGCCTCTCTCTCTCTTTCCTTTTCTGTATAGAGTATAGACAGTATACACATAGGATGCAGGAGCATCACTCACTCAAAACGCAAATCTACCATAGCTGAGCACATTTCCGATTAGAGTACCTACTTTGAGCTTTGAGTCTTTGAGCTAGCACATACTCGGCTGTTTAGCCATCCGACAACGATGACTTTATGTACCATTGGCATTGAAAAGAGAGACGGAGAAAGAGAAAGAGAGTGTGTGTGTGGTGGTGTGTGTGGGGCAGGGAGGTGGAAAGGGAGAGAAAGGGAAGGCGGCAGGTAAGTATATTATATCCATCCATCTACCTAAATATCTACCTATCTACGACGCGTAATAAAGTTGCTCGGAATAATTGAATATCCGCTGAGTACCGTGGACGATGAGCCGATGAGGCGATGAGGATGATACATGGACGTTGTAAAATGTACACAATACACAATACACGTTATTCTCGTCTATTCATGTACTTTGTTGGTGTTTTGTGTTTTGTGTTCCCTTCTTTGCTCAAGTGAGTGAAGAATAAAGAGTGAAAACTCAAGAGCTGTCATCATCATATACAGAAAATGGAAAATAGAAAAGTACCACACACATACACACATGGATAGATACCTTTTGTATAGTGTATAGTGCGTAGTGTAAATTAAATGGTCCACAGATAGCGCCTTCCTTATTTCCTATTGCATACTGAAATCCACCAGAGTACAATAGAATGTAGACATTTGGATAAAAGATAATCATTGAAATTTATTTTATTCCCCAAATTCCTGTACCTTGTAACCTATTCAGTAAAATTATACATGGAGCATCATGCATCCACAATCCAGAATCCACAATTTACACGTGCAATTCTCCCATTTCCCACGATTCCCCATCAACCATCAACCATTGTGTCTTGAGTCTGGTGTCTGGTGTATTTGATGCTTCCTACTTTCTAATTTCTATAATATCATAATATAATGTCAAGCAAGCACAAGATGTGTATAATTAATTATGCTCGTTTCTAGTTTCTACTCTTAAAAATAAAGGAATAATAATAATTTTTATGTTCCATGTTTCCCATATTTTTCTATGTCTGGAATTTTTCCCTTCTAGATTCTAGATTCTAGTATAAATGACAAAAATGAGCAGTTATCAGTTATCCGGCTTGTGGAATTTCTGGATAAAACGGTAAACAATTGATATTGATAATGAATAATCAAATAAAGTAGTAAAATGTAGAATAGGAAGTATGGAAAATGAATAATTATCAATGTATTTCAAAGGTTGGTTCCATTTCCATATTCCATATTGTACATTCCACATTTGTTGTCTGTACAAGTCTTAAACTTGTGTGTAATTAAACCTTCAAATTAGGTATCTTACTATTTAATATCAAGAAGAATGGGAAAAAAATACTCCAAAACACTTATCTCCATCGAGCATCGAGCTACTTGTCTAACATTTCCACACGCCTCTTCTCCCTCATTACTCATTATTTAAATTGAATATATAAGTACAGCTTATAAAGGATATGTGCTCCACACTCCACACTCCACACTGCACACTCCTTATTCGACACTGGAGACTCTAGACTCTACACTTTAGTCTCGAGTCCCGAGACATCATAATAAATGCTTGGAGAGGATTATGAAAGAAGAGCGTAAAATACTTTGGCCAAGAGAATAATACGGCGTATCATAAGATAATAAGAATATTTAAGGAGTAAAAACGAGTGAGTGAGCGAGGACAAGGAGGAAATGTAGACGACTCTTATTTCTTAAAGTTGCCTTGACTGAGTGAGTGAGTGAGTGAGTGAGTGAATAGTGAACAGTCTATGATATGGCAAATGGAGCGTGTCAGAAGCTCAAAACTTAAAGCTCAAACTCAAAGCATAAGGAGACACTTGACACTACACACACAAATTCTCTATTCTTTATTTATACATGTACAATGCACATTTGACTGTGTGTATGAAAGAGAGGCAGAGAGAGAGTGAGATAGAGAGAGAGAGAGTAAAACGGGATAAAAATTGATTTTGATTAAAGGCCATCAATCCTGGTTGAGAGGAAAAGGAGCCAACGAGCCAAGGAGAAATGGTCAATGAGAGACTCAAATCGAGACAGAGAGAGGCAGAGAGAGAGACTCTTGGATCCTGGATGCTTACACAATGTAGAATGTAGAATGTAGAGCGTAGAATGTAGAATGTGCGAGTACGGAAAGCAGAGAAGAAGAGAAGAAGAGGCACATGGAGGCAGTGATGAAGGCAATTATTTTAATCAGATTCTCTAGTGTCTGCGTGATTCCAGCGTTTAATGATGGCAAATTTCACTCTGCCCCGACTCTGCTCTCTCTCTCGCTCTCTCTTTCCCTTTCACATAATATATATACAAAACGTTTTCAAGTAAAATCATTAAAGAGTAAGCAAGTCCTCCTCACTTGCCTTGCTCTTTTCAATGTACACAGGCCAAGTGAGTCTACATTCTACGGTCTACATTCTACATTCTACAGATAGAGCATATGCTACGGGATGAAATGGAACAGAATTCTGTTGAGCCAGATATTCTCATCCCAGTCATCATGTGCCATACTATATACTATTACATTGCATTACATTACACGAGATGACATTGGAGTGCATGAGATTAGAGTGAGGAGTGTCTACTCTGAATATATACTGTACTGACTGGATACTGGACTAGAGAGGATAGAGAGGATAGGAGATTGAGAGTGGGGGTGCGGATTTCATATATAGATATTTTTCCTCGCATTCTTTCGCATAATTGCATGCCTCGACTACCCCATAAATAACCCAGTGGTGGCATTATTACGAAAATCTTAAATACAACCCGCCGAGGTTTCGTCTCCCATCACCAACATTCTGAATCCTGAATCCTGAATCTAGAATTCACAATCCAGAATCTAGAATCTAGAATCCAGAATCCAGAAGCACAGCCTATGTACACTAAATACTAAACACTGAACACTAAACAGACACTCACACAGACATTCGTACATCCCACGACTACCAGCCTCCAGTACGCATTTCCTATTTTCATCCTCCATTCCAACCTGTGCACTGTTGACTGTGCAATGTAGATTCTGCATTCTCGATTGTACATTGTACATTGTACATATTATGTGTTTGTATTTTGTATATGAAATGCTCAGAAGCCTCACACTTTCTCCCTCAATCCTCTTCTTCCCATATGAACATTGAACATGGAATAAATAAATAGATAAATATTCACAGGCTGAGAATAGAAAATAGGGAGAGAGAAAGTACTATTCGTATTCGTACATTTTATATACATCATATGGCTTCAATAGTTAATACGAGTACAATAGAAAAGAATAGAAAAGAATAGAGAACAAAACTCTCAACACCACACCATTACACAATCTCTCTTGTTTTGTATATGTGTATGTCATACTGATGAATCCATGATAAAATGAATCTAGAATCTAGAATCTAGAAAAGATTCAGAGAGCCGAAAAACGGAGAAGGAAGAAAGAGTATGCTAAAAATTTCAACATGCTATGATCATCCGTAATGAGTAGAGTTGGAGTTTGGAGTTTGGATTTGGAGTTGCAGGCCAAGGCAAATCCATTCCTAATCGATTCCATGCTAAATTTCACATATCAACACATTCTTTTCCTTCCATTTGGAATTCTAGACCATTTTTCTTCCTCTGCCTTATTCTACTTCTGATTCTGCTTCGGCTTCGGCTCTGCTGGTTTGATCTCCATCAGCTTATCTATTCTACTCTCTACTCTCCCTTTCCTTTGCATCAGCCTGAATCTCTGTGAGTCTGTTGTACGTTGTACGTTGTAGTGTGTGTGATGCATGAAACTGGAAATCCTGACATTCAAAAGATCCAGAACACACACACACACAAATACATTCACTTTACTAAGTACAGATATCAAATCCAGACCGTCAATTCCTCTTTCGTCAACACAACCAGACCCGACCAAACCAAACCAAACTAAACCAAACCAGACTCCAAGTTTTCCTACAGAAGCATCCAATAAATTTCAAGCATATTTTCTCGGTAGTAAAACTCTTCTGCCGTTTACACAAATCCATGCATACACAACACACACACAGAGGACATACGATATGTAGGATGTACAAAGTCCTCCGCATTACATTTCCCAATGTACTCAAAATCAATCCAAATCCAAACCCAAATCCAACTCCAATACAATTCAATGTGGACTCTCATAAAAGTCATGAATGCCAACGTTGATTTTCCAAATCAACTGCGCACTGATACAAATACAAATATAGAAGGACATCCAATATCCAATCTGCATCCTTCTTTCCCTTTCCTCTATTTTGTTCACATTTAGATGCAATGAAAAATTTGCATCTCGTTGGATGAAAATATCAAGATTTTTGGATTTGCTTCTCGGACATAAATGTAGAATAGAGAGTAAAATATAGGGTTTAATCGTACACTAAAACAGGTATAAAAATCATTATAATCTGCGTTTTATAGTATTTTATTATACTTTATACAAACGAAATGTTCATTTTCAATTCTCTACTCATTCAAGACTCAAGTCTCAAGACTCAAGACTCGAGACAAGTTGGTGTAAAATTCAAAGTCAGAGTGGCAGTGTTACGCAGTCAAAGCTTGTGCCTTGTGTGTCATGTAATCGGTGAAAATGAAGATGCATTTAAAATGTAAATGGTTTTCTAATCTGGCGTGCTGAGCCGAGTCGAGCCTGTTTCAGTGAATTTATAACCCGTGCTCTGCAGCTCTATTCTCTGGTCTCTGTAGTCAGTCTATCCCTGCTTTCCCTTTCCTCTCAAAGTGGAAAGTGGAAAGAAGCAAAGTCGGTTCAGCAATCTAGATTCAGAATCTAGATCCGAGAATCTAGAATTTAGAATCTAGACAAGGCTTTTCTTTCTAGAGAGAAAAGAAGAGAAAGCGGAGTAAAAATCTTATTCATTTCGTATTCATCACTGGAAAATAGATGAAGATGGAAATGCTCAGAAGAAGAAAACGGCCCTTTTCTCCTTTTTTCCATTCTCTCTCTCTCTCTCTCTCTGTCTCTTTGTCTTTCTCTGAACAACTTTGTTTCTATTTTTTATTACTCCGCTCTTCAACTGTATATCTGTATATCCTGAGCCCAGAGTACATAGACATGGTCATAGACAGACCACCCAAATACACAAGATACAGAGACAGTCAAAATTTTACTATAAAGCGTAAAGAGTGAGATGAGTTGAATATGTTTGATGAGCATCTCCGTCTACCGTCTACATGTAGGTTCTAGATTCTAATATAGAATCTAGTTAGTAGGAAAAAGGGAGAGAATAAAAAAACAAAAACCAAGCAAATTCTCGCACATAAGTATCCTCCACAAAATGAAGACAGGAAAACACACGCCCAAAATTTTTTACAAGCCAGGATTATTTAGTCGCCAGATAAAATGAGCATGTGTATACAAAATACATGGATGAAATATAAAACTATTTATAATAGGTGGATGTAGAAAAACATGATTAGAAAATGAAGAGTTATGAATGGATAATGGATAAATAGGCAAAAGAGGGAGAGAGAAAGGGAGAGAGAGGGAGGAACGGTGTACAAAGTAGAGCTGGAGTTTTACTCACTTCACAGCCACTTATACACAGGTCAGAGCAGAATGAGAGCTGACGCTAATTGAATTACAATTTTTTAACGTTCCGTCAGCCTCTCCAACTCACTCACAGCCTACAGAATTTACAATGGAGAATGTAGTAAAAGTATCTTGAGTAGAGTCGGTTCCAACTTCTAGTTGTTCCAAATGAAAGTGTAAAGAAAGAAAAGCAGAGAGAGAAAGAGAATAGAAAGGACGAGGCTGTCGGAAGAGACTTTATTAATAATGCAATTTTTAATTTTTGGTGATTATACTTTTTCCGTGAGAATGCTCAACTTTATACAGTATAAAATGCACAGTGTACAGATACGACAGAGAATAGAGAATCAAACAGAGTTGGTTCTTCTCTTTTTGTTTCTGTCTCTATATTTGTATCTGTGTTTCCCCTCTCTCTGTCCTCTTGATTCTTGATATAATTTCCATTGGCTTGGCATTGGCTTGGCCATGTTATGATCAGGATCTTGATGCTTGATGATGAGGATGTGACGACCGTCATCCTTGATGATGACAATGCTTTTACAACTTGTAATCATAATCATAATCATAATATTTCCTCCTATACTGCAATATCTATCGTACATGCTCCATACTGTGTATGGTATTGTATTATATAATCCATTCAGTTTGCATCAGCATTTACTACTTTTACTTTTACTTCTTTTTCCCATGTTCCACCACAAAGTCTGAGTTTAAACAATGGAAAATGTAAAATAAATGCAGAATACTCGATCCTCGTATACTTAATATCTTTACTGTACACTGTTCACTCTACACTCTACAATGTACATTGTACGTATAAAACTATTCAGATCTGAGTAAATACTAAATACCTCCTACCTTTCCGTCACTATCCGAGCCGGGCTGAGCGTGTAAAAGATGAAAAGAGAGTTGATGATGATGATGATGATAATGGGACGTAATAGCGGGTATGTACGGCGCGTATATTAAAATGACGATTAAACAAGTTAGTTAGTATTTGCATACTAAACTTTATGAGGAGGATCATGAACATGCTACTGTCTACTCACATCATAATATAATATAACCTATCTTGCTCCAATATCTTGCTCCTAAAAATTAACATGTACAGTCTACACTATATCTCCATTCTACTTTCTACTTTCTACCTTCTTGATGGATTCCACTAATTTCCACCGTCCTCCACCAAAAACATGCACAATGCACACCGTACACATAATGTGGATTTTTACTACTAATGAGACTCTGAATATTTCATAGGGAAACGAACAGACTTGTCCTTTTATCCCTTTCATTTTTTCCACTTTTATACCCGCACAACAACAACGCACAACCCACAGTCAACTAGCTCTCTCCTTTATTAATTAAACTCCGCCACCTATCTATTCATCTTTATATTCCTCCGCCTTCCTATCCTATCCAAAATATAACAGAGACTGATGAGACAGAAACTGATGAGACAGAAACTGAGACAGAGAGAGGGAAAAAAATGTGCACCTATGAATCTCTCGCTCTCTTACTCTCTCTCTCTCTTTCATCTAAAATCTACAATCTACACTCTAGACTCGGTATTATAAATTATCATATTCTCCGGCCCTTTTTTTTCGTGCTTGAGTCTGGGTCTCAAGTCCCAGGACACTCTATCATTCCCTTTTTTCCATCTCTCTCACGACTCTCATGATTTCTTCAATATTACGAGCTCGGAGCTCGGAGCAGCACTAGTTTTTACTATTAGAGTTAAAATAGCATAATACAATTAACTGGATGCCGTGCCATAATCCAAACGCTAGTAACTACTAATAATAATGCTAATGCTAATTACGATGATGATGATGACGATGCCCCTCTCACTTTGATCATTAACTGGTATTAATAATCCTGCTACCTTTCTCCTTGAAATTTGTCAATTGGAAATTCAATATTCAACGTAATAGCAATTTATAATAGAAAATCCCTAGTGTATACGGTATACAGTATAGGAGAGACGAGTGTTGGAGGAATCCGGAGAAGAGAAGAATTTTAGATTTTTAACAAAAAATTCTACTAGGCGTACATATCAAATGTACAGTGCGCAGTGTATAGCGTATAGTGTACAACCTTTGATTTTCTCCTACTATTACCGTCAACTAGATATATATATATCTATAGCGAGTCGTGGTAAGGTAAGGTAATTGAAATAAAATGTAATGGAACGGATGGAAGATGGAAAAACTCTTCCGTTACCAAACCACCAAAATGTATAGAAAAAAGAGAGAAGAGAACGTGGAAACGGCTAAGGCTAAGGTTTGAGAAAAGTAAATGTACATGGTGAAAATGCTATAGGAAAAAAAAACATGGCGAATATCAGAATCAGGCGGGTTGCTCCGTTACTAATGTGAATCTCGAGCATAATCGTGCAGATAAAATAAAGTTAGGACAAGGAAGCGAGAGAATTCAAAAACCTCTGCGCTCTACCCTTTTTCCTTTCCTTACTATATCAACTTTATATGTAGGATCTACAATGTAGAATGAAGACAGGATTCGCCTTTTATCTCCACTTTCACCGTCTCCGTCTACATCTCCGTTTCCGTCGCATTAGCTCAACATTCAACATACCTACAAATTTTTCTATCTTTCTTTATTTCCTCCTCCTCCTTCTTCTTCTTGTTCTTCTGTTCTGGAGCCATTAAAGAGTAAAGAGCTGTAATCCGCCTTTCTATCTTTCTCCATTTCATTTTCATCCTGTGGCCAAAATAACGTGTATTAATACTATGTGAAACGGGGAATCCTGAATCTAAATTCGAAAGCTCGGTACTTGGAAATACATGTAGTTAAATCTACATGAAAATAAATATGTACATTGTCCAAGGAATCAGGAACGTGTACAGTCGCTGTGCGCTAGAAGAGGAGTGGAAAATCTCATTTCAGGAGGAAAAAGGAACGGAGAAAGCAAGAGTTTCTACTGTAGAATCTAGGATCTAGAATCTAGAATGCAGTGTCTAGTGTGTAGAGTTGAGAGTCTACCGTCTACATATTATTCCATGTAGAGCTGGAGTAAAACAAGTCCCAGGGCGAATATCGAATGGTGTAACTTCTTAAAAGATAACTTTTAAGCAGAAAGATATTCTTCGCTTTCCAGGAACGCTCTGTGAATATCAAACAGTTGAAGGTTGAACATTGAACGTAGTCATACGCTCACACACACACAAAGATTCCCGTATACACGTTCCTCTCAATACAATTTTCTCTCCATCTCCATCTCCTCTTCCATTCCATATCTTGATCCTCTTCATAATAAAGTCAACCAGAGCTTCCGCTACTCCAGCATCCAGCATTCAGCTCCAGCACATACACGCTCACATGCAATCATACCAAATAAAAGTGAAGAAGCAAGTATTTTATCTGGAATCAAGAGTTGAATCTACATTATTATCCTCCGTCTCTGAGAGTTCTGTATACTGTATAGTGTACTGCACTCTCAGAGAGAAAGTCTCATATATGAAATACTGTGTAATATGGCGAATGCCGTAGATTTGTAGATTTTCTGTACATGGTACATGGTCCGTGGTTCATGCCTATACAAAATAATCTAAGCCTAGTCACTGTAATCTTTTACTTAGGAAGGAGAGAAGGAGATGTAAAACTTAAAGAGATGAGACTAGAGACTAGAGACTAGAAACTGGAAACCAGAAACTAGAAAAGAACCAAAGTCAAAGTACTAGTCAGCGTATTGAGCTTGAGAATTGAGAAAGGGATAAACCAGAGAAGACTATTACAAGTTGAGAATAAGATGTTCACTCTACTTTGCAATCTCATTCCATTTCCATTTTCTTCTTCTGGACAGACTTTATAATATTAAAGGGAAACCACATTCACGTCCAACCAACAGCCATTCCTACATCCATATATCCATATATAAATGCATAGCAAATAGAAATGCTATCAACTGGGATGTACATTGTACAATACATTACATTACACAGTGAACATTGAACATGCCCATGGACGATCCACTAAAGCAAAAGTAAGTACCCTCTCTCCTGCTCCCGATGAGCATCATGAACATGAAGAGGAAGAGGAGTAGGAAAAACATGTAGTGCTGAACATATATGCTCTATAAATGTGTGTGAGTGGTTGAGCGTGCATGACGATTCTACGTTACTCCTATTTCCAACCAGAGACCAGAGAGACGAGAAACAACCAGAGAGTGCACAAAGTACAATGTAGAATCTAGGATCTAGAATCTAGGATGTAGAGTGCAGGATATTCTATCACTTTGTATTAGCAGGTAGGATAGACATGCATAGAATATAGAATACGAGTTTATATTAGATATTATGTATTATGACTTGACTATAGCCTATAGAATATAGAATATAGACTATAGGAAATAAACTGTGGTGGATTACACATACACATAACACATAAGGATTGAGACTGAGGCTGGAGACTGAGACTAAAAACCGATGGAAGCTCGTAATAGGAAACCAAAAGTAGTACGAGATTAGACGGATGATGTATGTACGATGATTTGGCGAAACCACACACTTCCCTTTAATATTTAATGCGCTTCAGATATAAACCAGATCAAGGCATTTACTAGATTGAAAAAAAAAACCTACGTCAGTTGAGTCTCGAGTCTTGAGTCTCGAGTCGAGATAGACTTCCACACACACACACACACACGGATACTTAAACTATTATGTTTCTTCCATCATCCTCATCGCTTCTCTCTTTTTCCCTCTTTTATACACTTTTATACCCATTTCAATTGACGGAATACCACGAACCATGTACAAATTGCCGAGCTTTTATTTCTCTAACTGTAATCCTTCCTCAACTCCTCTCTCTCTCTCTCTCTCTCGTCACTAGTTTGGATTGTGGATACATTCTATCCATCCTCAATTCTCAATACTGTCCGCTGTCCAACACAACAGAACATTGATATTGTATAAACACGCGTACTCTCTACTCTCACTCCATCCCTTTTCTCTTTCTATTATGTACTGTGCATTGGATATTGGATGCCATGTAATTTACACATGTATATTCAATCCCATAATCTTACATGACAAATTTATAATGTCCCAAAACTCAAAACTCAAAACTACATGTAGAAAGTGGCTAATGGGTAATGGGATTGAGTGGCTACTCTAAAATTAAAAACTTTTATCCATTTATCCAATTCTTCAACAGTTCTCCATTTTCAAAGTTGATACAGTTGACACTAATATTTATACATTATACATTATACATAGCCAATAGCCAGCAATACAATTCGTAGGGAGAGAGGAGGATTTTAAATTTTACAGTCAATTCAATCTGAATCTCTACGCTCCTCTCTTTATTCCAGTCTCCAGTCACATTAGTTCAAGAGTCCTCTAAAACCTCTCTGTACATTCTACTGGTATACTCTAGACTCTAGACTCCAGACTCCAGAAAACACACAACACACAACAGATATATGAACAGAAAATAGATACCTTTTCTAAACTTTTCAATCATGACCCTGTTCTCTGTTCTATATTACTTTTATATTCTATATTCTATATGCATAAGGATTAAGGATGAATGGAAAATGGGATGGAATGGGTAACTAAATACATTATGCAACACGTAGTCATCATGATAATAATAATAATAATGATTATAAAAGTATGAGAGATTTTCCTTCTCCTCATCCGGAAAAGGAAAAATCCACCAGCCATTCAGCCAACCAGCCAACCATTATATGATTACATGTGACAAATAGATTAGAAAAAAGGATAGCAAACTCTAAACTCTAAACAATCAACTACATATGTAATATGTAGAGAATCTAGAATCTAGAATCTGAAGCAAGTGCCTGTGCCAGTTTCAATGTCAATGAGCGGATGATATTTACAATGTTTGGATTTGGATTCGGATTGTGCGGGCAAGTGTGCGTATTGTCTGCCGCGTGCCTGCCACACTCCCCTCATCATATAATCACATTCATAATTCCCCCCAATTTTAAATAATTTGATTTGTTTCCTCACATTATGACGTAAATATTCTTTTCCTTGTCTCGTCCATTCTTGACTCATTTCAGTCAGTTTGGTTCCATTTCAAAACTTTCCAGTTCCATTTATTCAATCATTTCAGTTTTCATAGAATACAATATAATATAATAATAATAATAATTATTATTATTATTTTGATTTAGTTGGTTATATAATGTACAATATGCAATTTGCACAATGCATAATGCATACATAATATAAGTACATACTTATGAATTATTGATTATTTATATTATTAGGAGTAAAAGTAAGTTGAGATTGAGAAGAAGAAGCAGTTTTTCATATATATAGAGTGCCTTTTACATTTTATATTATGCATAATGAAGAAATGGGCTTTATAATATATAATATAAATGTTAGAATGTAGAATACAGTAAGATTTCTTGAGGAGTCAGGATGATACAAATACACAATATATATTATGTATATTATTATGGGTTATGGGTTATTGGTTTCTGGTACGAATACAAATACAAATACGCATGGGACAGTAAGTGGATGATTGATGATAGTGGGAAACATTATATAATATGCTTAATAATATTTGTCTATAATTAGTCCAACAGTTCAGATTGTTTTGTATTATATTGTGTATATTTTTTCATGGTAGTACATAGATTATGGAGTATGGAGACTCGGGTTGATTTTTGTTTGTATCAACTATCAAGTATCTAAGCTTGTATTTAGTATTTAGTATTATTTACCTTGTACCTTGTTCCTATATTCAATATTAAGAATTTTATTATTTGTATATTAATTATGAATATTCATATAATAATTATTACTACTGCTAAAAGATGAAACATTATATTATTTTTATATTATATCATGATCGTGATGTGTATTAAGTAATAACGTGTGTTTCAAATTTCAAAATTCAAAAGTATAGCAACGTAGGTATATTTTATATCCAATGTTTTATGTTTTATGTTGTACAACTTTAGATTATGTAAATATTTGGATAATATCCATTTTTATGAATGCAAAGGAATCAGAGGAAATAGGAATGCGTCTTTTGATAATACTGAATGCTCAAGATCAACAATGTCATATAAGTTTGTAATTTGTAATAATTAATAATATATTATGATATATGTAGCACATGATATGGTAAGTTTGACGTTTGACATAAATAAGCTTATTACGCACATGATAATATTTGTAATTGTAATTCAAGTCAAAATACTTTCCATATAATAATAATATTAAATATGATTTATCCACATTATTTTTAACTATAATAACTGGAGAATCGAAGAATGGAGAAAGGAGAAAAATAGTCATGCGTCAAAACATTTATAATTTATATTGAACTTATAATTTAAAAATAACCTAGATTATAGATTCTAGATTCTAGATTCCAGAGGACGATAAGAATTATAATACCTTTTTATCTTTAATCCTTTTTTAAAAGATAGTTCTTTGGTCATTCCAGCATCATTTTTATCCGACACTCGAGATTCATGATGCACGGTAGAATTTTTATTTTGAATTCTAGTGGATGCACATTGTAAATGCATGTACGTATATTATGCAGAAATATTAGACATTTAAAATAGTTTTTAGTTTCTAGCTTGTGTACATTTGAGGAATAATGTCTCCACCGTTGTGATGTTGAGTTAGCACATTGTTGTGTTGAGTCTCGGTGTGTCGTCTCAAATCCACCTTGCGTTGAAATGCACGGCCGCACTGAGTACATGCAAAAGGCTTGAAACCAGTGTGCTTTCTCGAATGTGTGATTAAATTTGAGGACTGAGAAAAGGCCTTCCCACACACCTGCACAACAACAAGGAGCAGATACACATTTACCATTTACCATAATATATTGATATACTGATATTAAATATTAGTAAAGCACTAAAAACTAGGAACTCTTGCCCCAAAACAGGCTGGACTTTTGAGTAAAAATATCAAAAGACAAAAGACAAAATTTGTCATGAAAATTTTAATCCCGTATAAAATTTATTTAGGGAGGAAAGAGCAAAGTGGAAAAAAATCTTACCAGACATTTGTGCGGCTTCTCTCCTGTTAGTCAAAACCAAACCAAACCAAAGGAAAACAAAATCCAATTTTTACTCCTCGTATTATTATGTCACAAATCATAAATCATAATAATATCATGTTATTCTATTGTAATACTAATAATCGTTCTCCCCAAATCCATGACCACAAAAGAAAATAGAAGCAAAAGGAATGAAAAAGTATAAGCTGGACCAAATGTGAAAGTTGGTTCATTTATTCATTCATTCACAAGCAAAAGCAGAAGCAGGAGTAAAAGGGTACAAATACTATTTAGAATGTACAAGTGTAGAGTGGAAACAACGTGAAAAGAGTAGTGATAATAATAATATTAATATACTTTGATATTTGATAAACTCTCTCTAGTAACAATTGTACATGTGCATTATGAGAGAGGGCAGTCCTCTCTCTATATCAGTGAATACAAATACATGTGCATAATAATATTCATAATCATATTCATATTCATGATAGTGAGAGGGAAAGTGGAGGAAGAAGGAAGAGTGACGAAGCATTAGATCCATCTGTTACAATGTGTCTAGTATCTAATAGTGCCTAGTATCAAATGTGTAATCTGTAAACCTCCTCTCCTTCTTGTCTCTCATCTCATACTCAAGCTCAAGCTCACACTCCTCCATCCCGCTTCATAATATATGAAGACATTAAACAATGCATAAGCTGCCGAAAATGCGAATCCTATTTAATAGTCCTAATAAACTTAGAGATTTCCGAGGGAATACCAAATTGACACATAGACAAAGTACACACACACATCATGTCACTCTCCTTGTATCCTCCATTGTGCATTGTGTATTGTGTACGGTGTACCCAGTCTGCTCCAGGACAAAAACATGAACCACAACCAAACACACACAATTCATCCCACATCCAACATCTAAAGACAACCAAAACAAAATACCATCAAGCAAAGCAAAGCAAAGCAGAGCAGAGATGATAATATTGATGATGATGATGTTGATGTTGATGGGGAACAAGCAAAGTTTCACTCTTCCCAGATTTACACAGCGTGTAACGCAAAATAATTACAATTACGTAAGTTGTAAGTAGTCCTTTCCTTCCCTTTTCAATACTCAATACATTTTGTATTTTCTATGTATCTGCATGTGCATTTACAGGGAATGGATAATATGTAGAACGTATAGGCAATTGGGGAAAATCCTCATGTCACGAATGATTCTTGACAGTGACGTTCAGTGTGATGGATGGTGGATCAAAATGAGCCTTGAGCCTTGAGGCTTGAAAATTGAACACTGAGCATTGAGCATTGCACATCGAGACCAAAGAGCATCTCGTACCTCGTATCTAGCGATAATAGTAGATAGTAGATAGTATAGTACAATAACATATTAGAGAAACTTTCATCCTGCAAGAATTTACAAATTCACAATTCACCCAAAATCTGAACTGGGAAGAAATGTAGAATGTAGATTGTGGATTGTAAAACCAAAGCCCGTTTCGTTTGAAAAAGGAAAAAACATGGGGTAATTGAAGAAAGGCGGGTGCAGTGAATGGTGAAGAGTGAAGCCAGCCAATTCTATTAATGCAAATCTCATCTCATCATGTTCCTTTAATCTTTTGCACTACCACAATGGATAATGATGACGGTTTCACGGGAAATTAATAGGCGTTGAACAATCCAGTTCCAATCTCCTCCAGTCCAGTCTCCAGTCTCCAGTTAAATGTTAAATAGAACAAAAGGGCAGATCAAGACTCAATTGCTTTGCACAATTGTCTATTATGCACTATTTAGTTTCACTGTGTTGAGTGTTGAATCCTGCATACTGCATGTATTTTGTATGCCGTCCCACCCAGTCAGTCAACCGTGGACCGTAACCACGGTTCAAACTTCAAACTCCACCGCATGGAATATAGAATAATATAGTAAAGACGTGATGTGTGAAGAGTGCAGAGTGAACATAAAACAGAACAAACTCGAGCCGAGACTTGGTATATAAAAAAGGACAAGGAACAAGGAGAAGAAGGGCAGACATCCCTCACTGATTTTCAATCTTGTGATCCTCCACATGACAATCATCATGATCATTATCCCCAATCCTCACTCCTCAATCCTCAATACTGCCTACTTTACTCTGTACACTGTACACTGTACATTTGCTTTCCATTTGATGTCAACATGTATCTATGATTTCTTCAAGTTCTTTACTCTTGTCATAAAAAATGAATGGGCAAGTGTGAGATTGTCCCATACAGTAAAAATGTAATACAACCCAATTTCAGCTCAGAACCAGTGCACTCCACTACTTTGAATAGACGAGATAAAAGATAAAATATAAAATATAATAAAGAAAAGTTCTTGCTCCCATTTCTCCAATCATTCCCCGTCCCATCCAAATCCAAATCCAAGGATGACGACAGTAATGATGATGATGATCCAGTCTTTCACTCCAACATCCAAGAAATAACATGTATAAAAATCCACATCAACTACCTACAAAAACATATGCTTGGAAAAATTGAGCAAATGTTCATCCTCACTGCCCTATAAATTGATCCTTCACATACCAAATCTAGAAATCTAGAAATCTAGGCTCCAAATTCCAAATCCAAGTTCTAAACTCTAAACATTGTCCTCTTTATGAGCCGAATGGATCATGGATCAACGGATAAAAAAAGCATAGCACAAAGCACGTATGTTTTATGCTTCACAACATGATTTTTCTATTTCTTTTTTTGGACTTGGATTTGGATTCGGATACGGATTTTGGATGCGAGTCGTATTTACGGTTTACGGTAAAGTATATATGAACCCATGAAAAAATTATGACAGTGGACAGGACAGTTCCGTAACAACTTTGTTCTCCCTAGATTTATGGGTCATACAAACGGTATTGAGAAATATTAGAGGATTTACTATCCACTTGAAAATAGTAATAACAAAAATAAGATCTAGTCCCAACTCCCGTTTCCTCCATATAGGAACTTTGTTTCCCCTACGATATATATGTTAGACGCAATATCCTTACTACCGTCAGTATACAAACTGTCCAGTCAGTATGCTTACCAACTAGACAGT
>JAQGBH010001044.1:0-37623 GCA_034698265.1 Sminthurinus aureus | reverse complement strand
AATTTAGTTCCAGAATCGCCGCTTGGTGTGAATTATAAAGTTCCTTTAGATTGTTTTTCACGTGGAATAACTCATATATTATCATGTGTAATATTATATATTGAGCTGAAACTGTGTAAAATAAATTCTACATTGTAAGTAGAATGTACAACAAAGTAGTTTTGTAAAATTATATAGTTTTCCCCGTAAACCTATAAAAAAATACATTGTTTATTTACTTGCAACTTGCAAAACTATCAAAAGAATTGGATTGAAAAATACACAGTCGTTCTGTTATTTTACTGAAAAATTAACTGCCAAAAGCCTTGTAGACTTTTATCTAAATATATTTTTTATTACTCGAATAACTTAATCATACTACACTAATAATTACGCATTACTTACCATACGAATCTAGTAAAGTAAACACAATTAAAAAATACTCATTGATTATAACCTATGTAATTATTAGAGAACCACTCGATTGACCACTCTCAGAAATTCACTACAGTTTTAAAGTACTACAGACTATAAATATAAATATGCAAAATATTTTTGGTAACAAAATACGAAAATACAATTAAATGTTTACCCCATTACTTGAAATGTATTGTGTATTATATTCTTTAACAAGTTTAGACTTACTGGTTCCTAGTTCCTAATAATACATATAATATTTTATTATTATAGTTTTGAACAACTTCCATAATATTGCATGTGCTACATACTATACATACATAAATTTGTATAGTGTACTATAATTTTTATTTTTTTATTACCTATAAACTCTCATTTTGAGTTTTGAGTGGTTCATTCATAAATCATAAAATGATTATATTGTCAAGTCAAGTGTTCGAGAGAGAGAACAGACATGAAGACTGGACTGGCAAGATGACAATTATTCAATTAATTAATAAAGATTACTTATCCTATTATATTATTATAGTACATATATATATAAAAGTATATTCTGCACCTTGGACTATATTTTAAACGTTTTCTATTCTATAGATGTACACACATTAATTAATTGCTCTTCTTCTTCTTCTTCGTGGACTTTCGCCTCGTTTTTTTTACCATCCACTGCACAAACCCGCAGACTGTACACTACACAGCCCATTCAGTATTCAGTACTCACGATAATAGTTTTATCCATCGTTTCGTCTCCTCTCTAGTCTCTAGTAGTTCTCGTTTCTCGTCTCTTCTACGTCATATGCGGTGGTTGAGCATGAAATCAGGAAAATAATCTTCAAACTGCACGCAAAATCACTCAAGTATGATGATTTCAAGTTAAATTAAAGTTGAGAATGTACAAAATGTACAGCGTACAGTATACAATATACAGTCCTCATCATCATCTTTCATTGTAGGGAAATCAAATAGCAATTACAGGGAGAGACGCAATTAATATATTCTATACATTCTACATCTTCAAAGTTGCAAGTTGAAGTCGCATCATCCAGTGACGCCGTACAATATTTTGGGTGAAAAATCACGAGACTTTCTACATTTAAATACTATTATTATGGTCAGTTTATCAAAAATCCACATGGACTGTTCTGTTCTGTATTCTGTTTTAAATTTTGACGTCATAATTCATAATCAATCTTTTGCATTTAACACTATTTTAACACTGCAGAGTATTATACTTTTACAATAATAACAGCATTCATCATTTTTACTCAATTTCCATTGGCATTAACCAATTTTCACACAACAGATAACACAAAATACAAATATTTTCCTTGTTCTTTTCTTACCCTCTTTACTCTTTACAGTCAACATTCAACATTCAATACACAAAGACATTTACATTCAAAATGCATACATACAACATAAAACAAATCCAATTAAAAATTCAACTTGTAACCATAAATTAAACAATTAACAGTACAATTCACATAGCTGTAGACTGTAGACTGTAGAATATTTTTTTACATACAATTTTCTATACAGTATCAAAAGTATCAATTTTACAGTAACAAGAGGTGTAAGAAGAAGAAGAGCACATCATCATAATTTATACTTTACAACTACTTGAAACGTTATACATCACACACACTTATTTTATTATAGATAATATACTTTTTATTATTGTAATTATTATGCATTCGTAAAACGAAATACAAGATACCGATACAAGAAAGCAGAAAGACAGACAGAGAGAGAAAGAAAGAGAGAAAAAGAGGGAGACAAGTGGAAAGATTAGATATAGATTATAGATTAAAGATGAAGAAGAACTAGATGCTTCAGAGTATAAGGTTTCTTCGCTTTCTTATCATATTCTAAACTATTCATTAAATTTTTACCCCAGTGTAGAGTATAGAATAGAGAATAATACATATAGTCCAGTTTATTTATTAATAGATAAATTGAAGATTGGAGATTGAAGTTTGAAGATGGCAAATTTGATAAAGAAAAACAATTCTCAAGTCTCCAAGAAAGAAAGAGGCACGGTTTTATTTAGTCATTTTATATTTTATGCAATTGACCAGCAGCAGTGGATAGTTGATTGTTGATACATAAATAGGATAAGAGAGAGAGAGAGAGAAATATTGAGAGCGAAACAAAAACAACTTGTATACAGTATGCATCCAATCCAATCCACGGCACAAGGCACAAGGGCAAATAAGAAATAAGAGAAACGAGTCAAAAAATGTACTGTAGTAAACACACATATTATATAGATAATAAATACGCACATGAGCATTGAGCATTTCTCCATGTCATGAGCTATTCATTCACTCATATGTAAGTTATAAGTACTTTAAATTTTATATTTCGGTAGGAAAATTGCCTTTTCTTTCTTGTTTACTCATCAATCAGACTAAACAAATGTGAAAATACTATACATTTTACCTTTTATACTACTTACGTTTGTATGAAAACTGCATATAGACTTTACCACATATACAGATATACCCCTACAACTTACAACTAACTATATTCACTATTAGTTGGTTTAACTAACTATGCACGGTTAAGATGAGAAAGAAAGTACAATAATTTTGATGCGTGAATTAATTGATTTTGGTTGAACGTCAAAAGTATGAAATATCAAATTGTACGTGAAACGTATATTTTTCAAGTACGTGTGTAGTGTGTACACAAACAAAAAGTAAAACCCCTCAAAAGTTAACCTCTCATGTTACAATTTACAATACACAATTCAAATTGAATATAAAATTTAAAAGTAAACCCCTCAATTTTGTTTCTTGTTTCATGTTTCAAGTCATTTCTGTTTTCATTTTAAAACTACTACAAAAATACTACATATTTTTCCCCTCCAGCGTAAAAACAATTAAAATTAAAAGTCTCCAGTATTTCCCCTCTCTGGTTTTGATTTTGAATGTGTAATGCGGAATTTCTAATTTGAATATCAGTATTTTTATGCTTACTCCTAAAAAATTTGGTCTCATTTACAAATCACAAATTATGATTTTAAAAAAAATGTGTCATTAAAATTTCATTTCATATTTCATACCAAGTACCAAGTCTGTGGTCTGTCATCATCACTAATCACTAATATATCGCTATGATATTAAACTATATTCTACATTCCATAAAAGGTTTGGTCTCAGACCGACAAACAAGATGTAGCAAACTCAGTCAGTGATTCATTACTCATTATTCAGTATTCAGTGACATCAAACAGTTTAAACTGAGCTGAGCTGAGCTGATCTCAGCTCAACTGAGTTTTCAAGATAAGATGAACCAACGGTATTTAAATTATACACCTCGAACCTCAACTAACGCAAAATTCAAAAACTCAAAAGCCTTCATCATATCCGAATCAGTATTTATTACAGACTAAATACAGACAGACAGAAGTGGGAGAAGGGACAAGTGATGAGAATTGAGAATAATTATAAATTATAAGAGAGACAGTCATAATTAAGAACTAAAAAGAATTTTCATGCCGATTGTTATGCACACACAAAACAACAACAGACAACATTACAGTCCAATTGACAATAGAATGAACAAGAATGAAGAATGAAGCTTTGTTTCATCTTTTGTCTTTTACATTTTACATATCACATAAAGCTCAAGAATCCAGGTCTAACAAGATGTGAGATGTGAAATCAAAAGAATGGACCAAGTATATTTAATATTTAATAATGCAAACATAGTACTTTAAAATTTAAAGTAGAAGTAGAAGTAAAAAGTAAGAAGAAGAAGAAGAAGAAGAAACAAATCACAAGAAAAAACTCACATTTTCCTCCACAATCCACAACAACCAAACACCAAACATCATTACACATGACAGTGTTATACATCATGTATCATGTGTAATGCAAATACAAATACATGCACAATGTACAGTAATATGCATAAGACATGTATAATGTATAGTAGCAAAAAAAAACATTATTTTTGGTAAATATACATGCTACACACGCATTTTATATTAAACTCGTCACACCTAAGAAGAAGACGGTAGACTGCAGATTGTAAACTGTGTCCAAACGCCAAACTCCAAACTCCAAAGTCAGGAAGATAGGAAAGTAAAGGCGAAAGAATATTATAGTCATCATTAATAATATTCTTCGTCTTGTTCTTCTTGTGTTATTGTAAAAAATTACAAAGGTTTTTCATGTAATTTATCCTTTTAGCATTGTTATTGTTATTGTTGCACCCTTTGATGTCTCTCCTCCATTCTCCATTCTCCGTAGAATAACATGAACAAATTCCTTATTCCTTATAAATCTTTCAGAGATTCCATCCATTTGGTGTATTTAGTATTTATACGATACATCTATATACAATGTACAACAACGGACGAGCCTTTTTCCAACAACCAACATAATTTAGAAATGGAAATGGTCGACAATTGAGAAACGCACATATGTAGTTCGTACATGTGCATATAAAAGGAAAGCAAAATTGAAGAGAAGAAGTAGAGAAGAGATCAAGAAAAAGAACAACAAGATGATGATGAGGAAGAAAAAAAGGTCGGAGCCGGTGAGAAACTTATTTAGTATAAAGTATAATATAATATTAATATTATTAGAGTGCTAGAGGGAGAGGGAGAGAAAAAAAGGAGAGAAGATAGAAGATTCAACAACAATGAAACAATTTTTCACATCTTTATTTCAATATACACATATCATTGAAAATATACCGTTCATTTTGACCCTCATCTTCTCTTTCTATCCGTCTCTCTCCCTCTTTGTCGATATCATTGGACACTCCACTGTCAATACACAATTGAAAATTTTTTTTCACTGAACGATTGAGTGAGTAGTGAGTTCTGATGATATTATGGACATGCTCAAATTTACTCTGCACTCTGTACATAATCGTAATCATAATCATTATGATACATATTCATCCAAGAATGTACACTGTGCACACACTTTTTTTTGCACCGTCTAGAGTCTAGAATGTTGAACATAGATTGTAGATGGATATTTACCTACATTTAAACTGTTTATTTTCATGTTTGGTTATCAAGTACAAAGTTATCGACAGAGAAATGAGAGTGAGAAGTGAGAGATGGAAAGAAAAATACCATTCAAATGGCATTCATTCCGTTTCCCATTGTTCCCTTTTCCCCTATATAGTTTACAATAGGATATGGAATATGGAAAATGGAATGGTTTGATATTTGATATTTGATAATACTGTGTTGAATGTGGAATGATATTGAAAATTTCCTTATTGACTCATTCATTTTACTTACATTTTCTCAAAAGAGTGAGTCAACGAGGCTGCTGACTTTCCTCTGAGAGAGAGAAAATGAGCTTGAAATTTTAAAAATAATTTAAATAATATCTCTAATATAGCAGATAGCAGATATAATTCTTAACACATGTCTAATGTGTACAAACAACACACACTTAAGAAATCATACTTATAGGCATATGATATGCGTAAATGTACATGTATATTTTGGTGTGAGATATGAAATATGAAAGATGATACTTGAATTATCCATACATGAATAATTTCTAATAGTCATACGGAATACGGATAACAATACTACTACTAAATCCATGTATATTGTGTACAATGTACATAATATTCGTTAAACTTGATAATTTATAATGTATAAGCTCAGAGTTTCAAGTGCAACAGGGAAGAAGAAGAAGAAGAAGACGACGAAGGCGAACAATGTTTTTGTTATTGTTATGATGATGAGGAGGAGAAACTATTTGCGCATCAGCTGGCCGTCTTTTCGTACTCGGCAAAGCATAGCCGCACATGGAGTTTTCAGTTTAGAGTTTAGTAAAGAATTGAGAGCCAAAAAATTGCAAAAAAATAAATTAAATACATATAAATGTGCATACACACAACACACAACATACAGTATGTGGAGAAGAGAGGAGAGCAAGGCGAAGAAAATAACACAAGAGCAAACAGCATGCACTAGTTCGTATATGGGAACATGTAAAACACACAATCCACAAAAGCGAATCCTCAGTCCTTTTCCATGTTGTAAATACTAAATACACTGTACATAATAAATCGTATAATATTATATTGTAAGTGGGATAGTATCTAGTATCCCTTACTAAATGTACAAAATATTTCAACGATTATATGATTACAATTAAATATACGACCTCAATAACAATAATAATTATTATTATTGTGGCTCGCTCATCTCCCATATGTCTACGCCATACCAGAACATTCCACAGTGCAAATACTTGCAATGTATGCACTATTTTCCCTCTTGCGTATCCTATTCACTTTTTTGGTGCAGTTTGGAATTTGGGAAGGAGAGAAAAATTAGAAACCCTATTGAAGAATCCATCTCTATATTTATTTATGTGTGTCTGAAGTCTGAAGATGGTGAAATTATCAGCATTTTAACTTTGAAGGTTCTCATTTCTCATATTTTAAAAGATGGAAAAGGAAAAAAAAGTATAATATTTCATATCCATAAAAATATAGGTAAATGTGTACTGTAGATGTTTTGTATATTATGATGTTACGTGTATGGAAGATTGTAGCCTCATTTTCATTTTCTTTGACATCCTATCATAAATAAATATCATGAATCATAAAGAGTATATTTTTATTGCTAATTGCTAATTTTTATCCATAAGTCAATGGTAAATAGTAAATAGTCAATGGAAGTAAAGGTCTGTGTTCACATTTCAAAGTTTAAAGTTTAATTTACTCTCCCTCCACTCTCCAATCGTCATAAAGGTAAATGATGTGTAATTAAGATGAAAAGTGTCATTAGTCCACAGTTCAAATTTCAAACTCAGCAGTTTAAGGTCTATAGTCTAAATAAAAAAGTCAAATGGGAGCAGTAGGAAATAGAAAATAGAAAAATTGAAGAAAGTCAAAGAAAACTCATTCGTCACTAATTGAATACAAATTACAAATACATTCTACATTACACTTTTGTCCTTTGTCCATTAATAAAAATGATAGATGATATTTTCATTTCTCATTACATTAGTTTTAAGTTTTAATTTTTAACCTGATTCGAAATTCGAAATTAGAATTTTGGAATTGAATATGTTAAACGTTATCAAAGGTCAAGACTCAAGACTGTTTTGTTTTTAACTTGATGAATAGATTGCGGAGAAAGTACAAGTGATTTTTTTAAGACTGTATAATTTGTACAGCGTAGAGTATAGTTAATACGTATATATGTTCTGTTAGTGTTTTGTATGGTATATCCGGTCTGAAATTGATACGTAGGAGTAATTAAAATTTAGATAGCTGAATAAATCAATTTTTATGCATGTACATTGTACATATATTATCTTTGTTTGATACTTGATACTCATTAAAAGAGTCGAGTGCTTAATACTACATACATATATAATATATATTGCATGACAAATGACAAATGACGATGCGGTGTAAAAAATATATTATAGCGTATAATATATTATAGATTATAGAGAATAGAGTACATAAAACAGAACGAATCAAGTTCAGAATAAAGAAAATTCGTATTCATAATATAATAGACGTGAAGAAGTAGGTTAAAAATCAAAACTTAATACTTAATGCACAACATATTTGACTATTTGACTGTAAATTGTAAACTGTAAACTGTAAGTAGTAAATAATAAATAGTGATGAATAATTAGTAATATGGTAATTACTATTATTATTTATTATTCTACATGCTAAATTCAAATCGACAATCCAATCGACACCTGTGTTCTGTGTTAATTTGAAATCTATTCACTGTTCAGTAGTCTGTATTCTATAGAAATCAATAGGAATAAAAATGACCCTTTCTCCAAGTCTGAATATACAAATCGAATATACTTTATACATATATGTCGAATTTAGATGTGTTTTAATGACTCTATCACCTTTCTTTTCTTGATGACTTTTTTTTCAATCTTACTCCTTTATTCTACTTTACACTTGCATAATAAAGGCTAAATAAAAATGTAAATACAGTTTGCCATGTATATTACTGTAGATTTATAGGTCTAATGTTTAATGTCTCAAGTTTAATGTTGGACTAACTCCCGTACTGATTTGAAGGTTAAATGATAAAGATGCCAGATACAAGAAACTAGTCATTAACAATGCAAAATGCAAAGTATATTTCTAGAATGGTGCGTATAATATTATTATTATTCATATGTAGGTAATCTTTGTATTGTTGCATGTCATTCGTAAGTTAATTTTAATGTTGAGAATTGTGAACGATCACACTAATGAATTGAGAAAAAAGGGGAAGAAGAAAAAAAAACATTCGTCATTCGCCATCCTTATGCGTAGATTGCAGATTCACAACATTTTCCTGATCACATTAACACTTCATATAAATTCTCCTACCTTCTACTTACTTATGTACAGTGTACAGTGTGAAGCAATCAAGTATCAAATGTATGTAGCTACATGGAAAATTAGCATATTATTATAAATTTATGCATTTGTGTACAGTGTACAAGTTATAAGATGTAAGTACATGAATAATAATGATAATAATAATGCTATCATTATCATTGTCATTATTTATATCAGTGTACATGTATTTTAAGCACATGAGAAAGAACCAAAAGAAGACACACATAACAATGGTAAGGAAAAAAAACAGAGGCATAATATTATGCGGTGATAATATAATAAGTCTAATAAGTAATAATATAATATCTAATATCATATTACAATAACAAGAAAATTGAGGACTATTTATAGACACAACATGTAAGCATACAGGCGTGAAATACATACATGTAAGATGTACAATGTAAAATGCAAAATGCACGCGTACATATAATAGTTACATGTGTTATAAAACAAGATATTTACGTATACAATAGGAGATGATGAGATGATGGCAAACGGAAAAAACTACAGTCTCGAGACTCGAGACACACAATTCAAGTTCATGTGAGTATTTAACCGTGAAATCATTAAGGAATGGGGAAATTAAATATCAAAAAAGTAGTGCCAAAGTCAAGGTACATATATATCTGTACGCATCTCACATCTCATCTCTCACGTCTAGTTTCTAGTCTCTAGTTTCTACTATGTACAAAGTACAATACAAATGTAGATTGCCAAAAATGTACCGTCTTATTCTTACACACACACACAGGTATATACATATGTATTTTACATTTTTTCTCTTACCAAAACTAAACCAAAAAACCGCTGCTTATCAAAGGAGAGTAAAAAAAACATAAATATGTGTTGCAGGTTGCAGAGCACACAACACACAATACACAATTGTTGCTCACTCTTTTCCACCGTATCCTCATCCTCATC
Organism: Sminthurinus aureus; assembly: GCA_034698265.1. Lineage (NCBI taxonomy): Eukaryota > Metazoa > Arthropoda > Collembola > Symphypleona > Katiannidae > Sminthurinus > Sminthurinus aureus. The sequence goes on along the minus strand of JAQGBH010001044.1, from coordinate 27,939 downwards.
CTGGGCAAACTTCCATGTGAGATGTAAGTATTTAGAGTATAGAATGTAGAAGATTAAACAAGAACATCTCCAATCTCCATACTTGATACATAATACTATTCATTTACGTTTTCATCACACCATCTTAATTCGTTCCCTCAAAATGTAAAGTTGAATCCTCTTACAACTCACAAAGGCATCCACTACAACTCTGTGTATAGATTTTAGCATGTTTTACTAGAGTTTTGATTTTTGATACAGAATTTGACAATGTCCTATTTCACCATGTTTACCATCAAATGGACAAAGATTCTAATTCAAAATTCAAAGGTCAAGAACAAAAATACACGATGTTCCTCATTTTTATCATGAATCATGAGTTGTACACATTCCAGATCCCAAATTCTAAATTCCAGTGAATATTAACCAAGTGCTCACTGATCACTGATCAGTGATCATCATTACCGACTGAGTTTGAGATTCATGAGTTATGAGGACGCTCATTTATTCATTTTGAGGTCATTCCCGAAAATTACATGTTCAAACAAACAACAAATGAAATGAAATGAACTCATTCTTTAAAATCACTCACCAATTTCAATTTCATTCCAAAAGTAGCCGTGTACATTTTGAGTTTTTAGGCCAAAAAGTAAAAGAAATGAAAGGATGACTGCCAAATGATAATAAGATGTTTAAAAAATTTAGCTACGAGCATGAAAACGGAAGTAAATGCGTACAAGTTGGTTCATAGTTTGCAGTTAGACTTTAGACTCTCATGTAAATTCTTATTCATATTCGTGTGTTTCAAACAAAAACAAACAAAAAAAACAAGGTAGTTGAGTTGAGTAAGTGAGTGAGTGAGTGAAATGAATTAGATATCTTAATCCTCAAGATTCAAGATTCAAGACTCAAAAAGGCACTTACGTGCACAGACAAAATAGAGCCGAAAAGGAAAACGACGAAGGAGGAATTTGGAATTTGCTCTCATTTTTCTATACGAGATGAATGAATGTTGTAAAGTGCAAAGTACAAACTACATGTTGGATGTTGGAAGACAGGAGCAATTAACATAAAAGATGTTATTACTCGTAGTAATATCATCATCATTTCACATCCAACTTCCATCATTGGACGTTGGAAGAGTACAAATAGTCACCTAGATGGTAAAACACTCACATGTATTCTTATATTCTTATATTATATTGCACAGTGTAAAGTGTATAGTGTAAAGTGTAATGATACGATTACAACTTGGGTACAACCACAACATGAAAAATCAGCAGCATGTATAGAATACAGAATAGAGAATACAGGATATCGAATATAGAATAGACATGTATATCAGCTACTTGTTTCTTCTTCTTTGTCAACGAGTGACTGAGACAAAGATTCGCATGAATGAACTATATCAGGCACGTTAGGAACTTAGGAAGGAGCAGGTAGGCACGCTCTCTTCTCTCTCTTGGAATTGAGGAAGAATAATACAGAACACGGCAGGCCGAGGAATGACAACTAGATAGATAGCTAGTGCTAGAAAGAAAGATAGAAAGATAGATAGACGGACGGATGGATGGATAGATAGATGGATATGTGAATGCACAAGGCACACACACGAATTCATTTACTTTTACACCGTACAAAAATGGTGAGCATGCTGTACGCTGTATTCTAAATTCTAAGCTCAAAGCTATAGCTATCTCATGTTATGTATAAAGGGACACCCCAGGCAACTTCGGATAAAAAAATAAGGCTAGGTACACACTGTACACTGCAAACTGCACACAGCCATAATATTACAGTTTTAGTTTTAACTTTATAGTTTTGCACATATTAGCACAGCCATATAATGCAAATACCCTATAAACTATAATAATATAACATATGCCTACAAAGTTACTCATGTACACTTTACGCGGTAGATTGTACATTGTACATGTAGTAGGGTATAGCATGGCTGTGGGCACTCTGCTCGACTCAGATAGTCATCTCGTCATACATACGTTCATCCCTCTATTCCATTTCCTACTGTCATTGTTATGATATTATTGCACTTGGACTTGGAGTCGGATTTGGACTTGTAACTTGAAATACAGATTCTGCCTCCTCGTCTCTCGTCCACGTAGAATATAGAATACATACATGACGATGACTATATACAACATTCAACGTACAAGACAATGATAAAAAAAAATCCATTCCTTTTTACTACTACTTCCATATTCCGTATTCCATACTCCATACATACACAAGACACAAGGAAAGAACAACAACACGTCCTCATTTGTCTTTCTCAGTTTCAGCACTCTACTAATACACTCTTCTGATTCACATGCAAGCATATATAATATGTAGATTGCGTTGGTTGGATGTTAGATGTTGGATTGCAAAAAGAAAGGAAAAAATAAAGGGATAAGAGAGAGAGAGAAAAGGTTTGTCGGTTTTACTAACCCATAGCCAGTGGGCTTTGAAACAGAAAAAAAATTTACATGTGGATACCTTTGCATACTCTATATTCTACATTCTACATTACACTCTCTACCTTTTCTGGGTATCTACTTGTAATCTCTATAGACTCTAGTCTCTAATCTCATCCAATGCTCGTGTTCCAATGCTAAAAGATATATAATATTCATATAATAATATACTTTGGTTCTTGGTTTGTTAGTTGGAATTTGGTAGGAGTTAGGAGCATGTAGAAAAAGCTATTTAATTTGGATTTAGATGGAATGTCACTTACGATTAGCCTAACCAAGTATGCACTATGCACATAATACAAAAATGTACAATACATATCATATCATATTGTATTGTATATTGTGTCGTATCATCCCATCACGTCACATCACTAGTACAAAGTACAAGTAATTTCTTCTTTTGACAGGTATAATAACAACATTCAAAACTGAAAACACAAAATGTTCTATTTGAATTTGCATGTACAATTTACAATACATATTATGGAGTATGGAACTAGGAACCACGTCTAAAGTCAGAAAGTAACAAGTAAATAACAAGTGACTATCAACTGTACCAAAGTACACATAAATTACAGGATACATGTAGTTACTTCTACACTCTACACTTTTACACTTCTAGCCTACATAATAATATTATAGTACACATTACAAATTACAATAGAGAATACACAGCCATGATCCATGATACAACATGATACATGATGTATTGTGGTAAAAACATATAGATGACATGTCACTTTTTCTATGACAGGAGGATGCAGAATCTTCTTCTTTTGTTATTGCTGCTGTCAAATGCTTTTCTGTTCTCTTACTAAGACCGAAAACATACATCTACTAGATACTAGACAGGAGAAAACATATAGACTACAGACTCTTTTGTCTCTTGTCCTTGAATCTTTTGAATTTTGAATGTTGAATGAATTACCTTTGAACTTGATATCAACTATCAACTAAATCATACATATCATATTTATATGATTAAGAAATCAGGATATCCATAATCCGTAATCCATGATTTACAGTATACGTAGAACGTAGATGATAGACTTTAGACTTTGGAGTTTAGACAAGCTACACAGATGAAAGAATTATAATCCGGGTTAATCAGATTATAGATTATCCTGGATTTATTCTTCTTCTCTTCCTCTGTCTCTTAAACTTTGGAATTTGAACCTTCTACACAAACTTGCATACAGATGGAAAATATTATTTATTATTGTTAAATCTTGAATCCGTGTGGAATTAAATTAAGTCCTATATTTATGATAGAGTGTGTTAAATGTAAAATATAAAGTGAATTGTATAAGCTCATTCTTGTTCAATGTTCAATCAATTTGTACTCAACCATGGATTTTGCTATTTGCTATTTTGTGTTCATGCATGACATTAGCTATGGTCTATTTGAAAACTTGATTCAATCCTCAACACTCAATTACATAGATTGATCTGGAGTTGATTATTATTGATTGTAAATTTAAATTTAAAAAAAGGACTACATGTCTAATCATGTACATGTATTCATAAAAATAGAGACATACGCGTTAAGAGATACGAAATACGAATGAACTGACAATATCAAACGCTAATGCCAAATATGTATACTCTTGTTTCTCTGTATCTCTGTATATCAGAATTAGTAGAATTACTAGAATGGGAACAGAAAATGAAATGCTAAATGTTTTCAAGAAATTATTACTGATTATATTACGATCACGGTGGAACTGTTAACAGTTAACAGCAAAGTAAAACATGCACCATATTGTGCATGTATTTTTATAAAGTATGGAGTATACAGATATATATTATGTACTTTATCATTTATCATAATATTTTACACATGCAGTTTACTGTTTACTAGTTGCATCAAAGAGCTAAGAGCTAATAGCCATGAAAATTTCCATTTCAAGGAAAAATATCCTGTCCGACACAAGACGCTGAATGTTAAATGCGTGAGAGAATACGACTATGATCTATGATGCATGCATGTATACTGTATACTACACAATACACAATATACACAAACAGAACCAGATGGAATTCACTAACAATAATAATAATACAAATGATAAATGTTGAAATAGTCTCGGCGTGATTCTCAAGTTCTACTTTCTTCTATCTAATCTCTTTCTCCCTTTCTTTCTTTCTGTCTCTTTCTATGTTCTAGGTTCTAGGTATTCAACACTGTGTATAGTTCAGTGGTAGATACTAGATAATATAGTGTAAGTACTGCATACTGCATCGTCAAAATCAAAATCAACACAAGACAACGCTCTCAAACATTATTCATCATTCATCATCATCATGGAATACTTTGAATACTGAATGCATGCACTATGTACGGCATAAAAGTACATACTGCATACCGAAGGGGAAAACGTTTTTCGTACCTACTAAATAACAACTAGCGCTAACATTTTATATTTGTGCAGTTCTCTAATACTATAGAATTGTGAATCTATTATGTATTCTATTTTCTATTCATAATAATATTAGTAAAAACTAGCAAAACTAGCAAAACTAAAAACTAAAAACAACAGCAAGTATATTTGGTATAAAATAAATACAACAAAATGTATATATAAAAATATAACATGTACATGCTAAATGCTAAACTGTATTTCGTGATTTTTTTTTAACTCAATAACATTTCCTATAGCATATTATTGTATAGTATTTCTATATTATTCAATACTCAATACTGTAAACTAATACTTCTTTTTGTTGAAGAAATGCATGTATTAATACTAATACAGAATAAAAATAAAAGGTACGTGCTTTTTCTCTAATGAAGTTGCACCTACTGACTTGACATGACATTGCAACGTAAATTGTCATGAAATAATACACAGTTTAATTTAATACTAGGTATCTATTTTCTATAAAAAAAAAGTAAACTCTATTATAAATTATTATCATATGTATGTTGTATATAATATTATATTATGTGTATAGCTTACTCCTCACTTTTCTAAATTATTTATTCTTATTTATTATAATCACGATTATTTACTTATTTTTGTCCGTGAAGTTATTATATACTATTATTATTAGTAAACTCTTGAGCTTTTGGCAAAAGTCTATTCCTCTTTTTTATTCTTCCTCTCTCTTTCTCTTTCTCTTCCTCTCTTTTTATATCTTTCATTTTTCTATTTAAAAAAAAACGTATTGCATGATGTAAAAATTAGTAAGATTGAAGTAAGAGAAATATGGAGAGAAAGAGAGAAGAAGAGGGGAAAAAATGAGGAACGTAGAACAAGAAGAAGGGAAAAAAATAGAGAAAAATTAAAATACATAAAGACATGAATTTTTTGTTACCGTCCCATATCCCATATTTTTGGTTGTGGGTTGGTGATGGTGGCGATGGTGAGATAGAAAATATGAAGCCTCATTTTCAATTTCATTTATTCAATTTATCTCTGTCTATTTCCTCGTGATTTCCACAGTTTCCTCTTGAGATTGAGATTTGCTACTGTTGTTGGTATTATTATTGTTGTCATCACTAATGTTGGCGAGAGACTCGACTGATGATGATGACGAAGGGGAAGAAGTTGATTGAAGATTTTCAACTTGTTCTTGATATTCTTTTTGTTGTTGAGCTTGAGCTTGAGGTAGTAATTCATCAGACAACATTCTTGGTCTGGCATCCGTTCTATCCATCAGTTCTGAACTTATAAGAGTTTCACTAATTCTCTTGCGTTTAATATTTTTATTGTTTTTATTATTACTATTATTATTGTTGACACTAGTACTACTACTACTACTCACACTGGAACTGCTACTAACACTCACACTACTTTTAACCATAACTTTTTCTCCTCCTCCTCCTTGTTCTTCATTAGATTTCCCTTTGTTTACATCATTTTCTGATTCTGATTCTACTTGTTGATTTTTATTATTATTATTTTTACTAGTAGTAGACTCGGGAATATTATCTTCAGATGAGTCTTTAATTCTAAACCATTGATCTCCATAAGTCACAGCTTTAGTATTTTCAGTCATCAAGACATCATTATCATTGATATTATTATTTAATGAATTCCTCTCGCTCACACTCTCTTGTTGTTGCTCTTTAATTTTGTTGTTGATTGCTTCATTATGATTTTTGTTTATTGCTGCTAATCCCAATCGAGCTGAAGGAGAAAATTGTTTTCTTCTTGGATGAAGTCGTTTTCGTGGATATACAAAAGGTTGTGTTACACTTTCAACTCCATTTTCAATTTCATTAGATGATAAAGTTGAGGATCTAGTGTTGGAATTACCAGTGGTAGTTGTAGTAGTTGGAGTTGGTCTAAAGTGTCGGAAATGTGAAGGACGATATGTAGTTGGAACATCATGCATCTGCATCTGATCTACTTTATAATCTTGATGCTGATGATGATTATTATTATGATCTAGGTTATCAATCAATATACTTTTTTCAATAGATGTGGAGGCGGCAGCTGATGGTCCACTTGGACTTGAAAACATTGCTGATGATTTAGTATGATTTGTGAGTTTTGATGAAAAGAATCGTTTCCTTCCTCCTGGTACATTAGAATTTGCATTTACTCCATATGATGCTGAATTTCCCGGTTTTCTTCTTCTTAAAAATCTTTTTGAAGTGAAAGTGGATGTATGTGGTTCAGATTGATCATCTTCGGTGGTTACTCTTGGTGTTGTTGAAGTGGATAAACCAAATAACCTTAATAATGGTCTAGTTGTTGTTATTGGCGATTTTGCAATGGTAGTGGAAGTAGGTGTTGTTGTACTAGTGGTAGTAGTAGCTGCAGCTGTAGTACTTGTCATTTTCTTACGATGACGTATAATATTACGATGACTATTAACATTAATAGCAGCAGCAGAACTATTTGGGATATTTGAATCATCTTGTTGTTCTTGACTTTCAACGGATGAACTACTACTACTAGTCGGAGATTTATAGACTGGTCCTTTCACCATTTGTTTTTTATTATTATTATGATGATGATGTTGTACATGTTTTGTATTTGTATTGTATGATGGAATTGGATTTGAAAAAGAAGTTTCTTGACTCATGTAATTATTATTATTGTTATTATTATTATTATTATTTTGTGGGAAATCAAAAAATGATGATGAATCTTTCATAATATCCTCACTAACATTATTTATATTTTCCTCATCCTCATTATTATTATTATTATTATTGTTATTATTATTATTGTAGGTGACAGATTTGCTCGTTGTTGGTGATGAGGTTAATTGGGTTGCAGTTGTCTCGTCTTCAAGTTGAGGTTCAACTAATGGTCTTGGTTTAAAAATTGGCCGATGTGTAGCTCTCTCATCATAATTATAATTTTTATTATTATTATTAATTTTAACTGTATTTGATGATGGTGATGATGAGGGTGATGTTGGTCCCACGTCAATATTTTCAGGAGTTGTAGATGTAATTACACTACTACTACTTGCTGGATAATAATTTTCAGTACTTGTTGATGAAGAGGATGTAAAACCAAAATCATTATTATTATTGTTATTATTATTATTATTGTTTGAATTACTATTAATTATTTTTTCACTACTGCTACTCGTCACTGTACTTTCACTGGATTTTAATTTACTCCAAATATTTCCCGGTTTTTTCCCAGTGGAGAAATGATAATGATTTTCATAGTCTTGAATTGGGGCAATGCTAGACATTACTGAAAAATCTTGAATTGGTGATACTGAATAAATTGTATGCTCATGATTCTTATTATTATTGTTACTATTTGATTGACTAATATCATTCTCAATTATTCCACTTCCAACAACATTTTTCAATTTTGATGGGACAAATTCACCATGATTATTATTAAAATGTGGAGGAGGAGGAGGACGATTCAATTGTTGTTGTTGTTGTTGTTGTGTTTGTTGTGGTCGAAGGAATTGAGCAAAATTAGAAGATGGTGATTTATGATTATCAAATGGTCCATTATTATTTGGTCTTGGAATTAAAACTGGACTCGGTGTATATCCAAAGACTTGTTGTTTATTATTATTATTATTATGGTGATGATGATTCATATGTCCACCTCGAATTGGAATCATTGACATTGGGGATGGGACAGAGAAAGCTGATGGCTGAGTTGGAAGAGGCATTGCTCCGAATCCTTTTTCAGTGGATGTGCTTTGATAATTATCTCCAAATGGTTTGAAAAAATCTTCAAAAAATTGTGTAGGTGGATGAATATCTGGAGCATGATGATTATGATGGTGACTATGGTGATGTTGTTGTTGTTGTCTTACACTGTTCATAGTACTAGCCATAGCCATTGGATTGGGTGAAGTTGATAACATGGTCATTGTGGGTCTCATTGAACTAGTTGGAAATTGAGATGAAGATGCAGTTGACATTGAGATGGTTGGTCGGATGCTAGAACTACTAGAAGTTGGAACTGGTGATGTTACAAAAGATAATTGTGATTCACCTTCACCTAATAAAATTGGTTTTAATTGATTTACAAATTCCATTGGAATTCGTTCATACTGTTCTGCACTTGAATAAACTGGAGGAGGAGTATTTTGGTTTTGGTTTTGATTTGGATTAAATCCTGAATTTGAATTTTGAGGTGGTTTTTGATGTTTTGATGGGTGTGGTCCAGGTGGAGGTGGTCCAGGATGTCTATGTTGATTTCTATTTGGTGGTGGAGGTGGTGGGCCAGATGGTCGATATTTCTTTGGAACTCCAGCAGAATTTAAAACTGGGAGTTTATATGTATTTGTTGGTTGTCTCTGATATATTTCACCACCATTGTCAACAAAATTATGATTATGATTATGACCATGACCAAGATGATGACCATGTGGACCACGATTATGATGAGGACCATGAGGTTTATGACTCGGGGAAGTAGGATATTGATGACCAAAAGGACCTTTTGGATTTGGTGTGAACGTATGTGGATTTCTCACAGTTGTAGTTTCAGATGGGGATGGTGATGGTCCATGGAATTTTGGTCGTTGATGATGATTTTGTGGACTTGGTGTATTTGCATAGACTGGCCCTTGTTGTGTGGGTTGAATTTGTTGTTGGTGTTGTTGTGGAGGAAATCCATTATTATTATTATGATTATTATGATTATTATGATGGCCATGATAAGTGGTGGTGGTTGTATATTGATGATGAGGAGGTCCACCAGAATTTCCATTTGAACCATGGAAATTTGGACCAGCACCAGGTCTTAAAATATTTATGGGATAAAGTGGTTGGTTTTGATTATGGTTATGATTTTGATTTTGGTTATGATTCTGATTTTGGTTCTGATTTTGACCATGAGCATGACTATGACTGTACTGTTGTTGATTATGTTGTGATGGTTGATGTTGATAGTCAAATGTATGTTTTATAATTTGAGGTTGAGCTCCTGGCATCGTCATAAATGAGACAGGTTGATGGGGTCCGGATCCAGTATTTGTTTGTGTAAATTCAGGGGGCATGAAAAATCCTTGTGGTTGATACATTGGAATATTATTATTATTGTTGTTATTTAAATTCTCCCCAGATTTACCACCATCAATAGTATTGGGAATTGTTGTTGTACCAAGATTATTATTATTGGTAAAAGTAGTCTCATATACTATTTGTTTTGGTTGTTGTTGCTGTTGTTGGTGTTGTTGTCCATGTGGAGAGGATTGAGCTGGAAAATATTGGGGTGGTGGAGGAGAAGGATGAACAGAATTGGCATGTGTATGTGGATTCTTTGTTCTCTTTTTCTTCAAAGTAGGTCCAGCTCGTGGTGGACTATGATCATTTAGTGATGAAGAGGGTGGAGATGTTAAATCCCCATTGGAATTGGCGTTGTTATTGGCATTGTTATTGTTATGAAATGTTGTTGTAGTTGTTGGTGAGGATGGTAAAATATAATTATTTGGACCATTTCCATTCACATTGACATATTGAGGAGGTGGAGGAGGAAGGGATTCATAGAAACGTGGTGGTGGGGGTGGTGGTGGCATTCCATGGAAAAATGGACCAGTTGGAGGAGGTGGTCCAGACGGAGGTGGTCCATGTGGTGGTCGAGGTGGAAGTGGGATTCCTTCACTGTAGATATTTGTAGGTGGTCCAAAATTTAAATTGGATGAAGATGAATAATTTCCATTTCTATTACCATTACCAGTTAAATTTATAACTTCTCCAGATGATGGGCCACTTCCAGAAGGACCAGTTCCAGTTCCTCTTGGTGGGCCAGATGGGGGTGGAGGTGGACTGGGGAGGTCTTCATAAGGTGGACCAGGTTGTCTTTGAGGATATGAATAATCTTGTCCATTTCCATTGCTATTTCCATTACCATTATTCTTGTCATTTTTATTATTATTACCCTCACCATTTTCACTAGATGATTTTAAAACATTTCCAATTTCTTCCGTACTTACAAATCCATCAGGTTTCCTTCTATAGTGACCACCACTACCTCGAACTCTGGTACGATGCTTATGAATTTTCTCTTTAATATTCAAAGGTTGGGTTTGACTTGAACTTGTGGAAAAACTAGTGGATACTTTTGGTGGGCCAACTTCATCAGCTTCCTCTCTATTGTTATTATTATTGTTACTATTGTTTTCAATAGATCCGGAGGAAGAGGAAGTAGATGGTCGATGTGGCCGTCTTTGGAATTTTGGACGATTTGATTTGAATTTAGGGAAAGTTGAAGATGGTGGAGAAAGGGATTCTGAACTAGAGCTGGAACTGGAATTTTCCCCACTATTAACACCACCACTTGTTGCACTATTACTAGCATCACTACCACTACCACTACTACTACTACTACTACTAGTAGAGTTGGATGAGGATGGAGATGATGTAGGTCGGAATTTGGGGAATGGTTTTGTCCGTACTGGTGCATCTTCTGTATTACTTGCAATATTATTTTTATAATTATGATGTTGACCGTCAGATTGAGGGAAAGGTCGTGAATTCTGGTTCTGATTCTGATGGTGGAATGACTGAGGAAGTGGAGCTTGATGTGGGAAAGTTGATGGTGAGTCTGAACCGAAATCATCAAAGAAAATATTTGCTGGGATTCGTACTGAACCACCTTGACCTATACTGCCAATATCATCCGGTAATGGAATCAACACATCACCATTCATACTCAAAAATTCTCCAGAACCACCAGAATTTTGATTCTGATTTTGATTATTATTATTACCATTTTGATCATTGTTATTTTCATTTCCTGACTTCAACTTGACTGGGCTTTGTGATTTCAAATTCTTTAAATTATCTCGAAATAATGTTTTCAACATGAGTTTCTGATGTTTTCCTCCGACATCACGATACACTTCTGTAGTTTCAGTTGCAGCCGGTGCACTACCAGGGCCAGTGGGGACATAACTCACTGGATAGGATTGACTTGGTTGTGAAAGTAGTTGAGGAAAAGGTTCATTTGGATTTGGTTGTTGATCTTCTGATTCTTGTTGTTGTTGTTGATTTTGATGTTGATGTTTCTTTTGTTTTTGTTTTTGATTTTGTCTGTCCAAATAATATGATGGTGGTCGTGCAATTGGGCGCCATCCCTTGTAAGTGGCAGCTGTCCAACCATGTTCATTATCATTGTCACTTCCCACTGAACTATTTGCATAGGTCAAATCCCCATGAGAGGGTGAGCTGGACGTATCGGATAGGATCGTGTTGGAGAGGAATGGTGGTGGAAATGATGGATATTCTTTACTGGGACGGAGGAAACTAGCAGAATTGTCATTGTTATTGTTACTAACGCCAGTAGTCGGGAATTGATTGTTGATATTATCTCCATTCGAATTGGAATTGGAATTAGAATGAGAATGAGACTGAGACTGATGAGAGCCAAATGGAATAATTTCATTCTGTTTAAACGTTTCTGGTGGTCCAGCAAAGAAATTTCCTTGTCCAGATGGTGCAGAAGATGAGGATAAGAATGGAGGAGGAGTATTGAATGGAGCATTATAATTTGGATTCGGGTTTGGATTATTCTTGAAAAAAGGTTTACCAAATGGAGGAGGTGGTCTGTATGATTTCACTGGGTGATTTCCTTGTCCCTGTTGTTGATGCCCATGTTGGTGATGATGTGGTGGTGGTGGTCGAGGACGATTATGATTATGTTGATTATGATGTGGAGGTGGACGAAGACGATGACCATGTAAATTTGAACTAGCGGGTTTTGATCCAAATCGGGGTGGATGTGGATGTGGTCGAGGAGGATGAGGTGGGAAAGAATTGAATGATTTTGGTGGTGGAGGTTTTGGTCGTCCATGATTATGATTATGATTGTGATTGTGATTGATTCCAGGAGGTCCTCGGATGACTCCATCGTTATTCACAGCATGATGCTGATGATTGTTATTCTTATTGTTATTATTGGGACTGGGAGGTAGAACAATCTGATTATGATTCATACTGGCCAGACCAAAATTATCAATCTGCTTTTGATGTTGATGCTGTGGATGATGAAGAGAAGGAGATGGACCAACATGGTGGGGACCGGGATGATGAGGAGGTCGGTTGTTTGGATTTAAATTTGGATTTCCATTTTGATTTGGAACTTTATATGAACGTGGTTTCGGCTTCCAAAAAACCGAAGTGACCCCATCAAAAGTGAAGGCCCATAAGAGAAGAAATGTCTGTACAAAAGGTACAAGACAATCATATTTGGATCATGAATCATCGTGAAAAATGGAAAATTATGGGGATTTTATGAAGTCAAAATATAAAAAAACAAAGGAGCCAGAAATCTTTCCGAGTTCCAAATTCCAAGCTTTATACTGATACTGTCTACATTCTAAATTCTACACACTATACACTACACAGCGTAAAATAACTGAAAAAAAAGATCCACTTACCCAAAGTAGCTTCATCTTGAATAAATTAATGTCAGAAGAGATGATATTTTAATTACTATTAGTTAGTACTAGTACTACTTTTTCGCTAGTAGTTGGCACATTTGTTCGATTCTCACAAAAAAAAATCAATCAATAAGAGAATTTAATCCTCACTCATTCACTGGTCATTACTTTTGTCTTTTATGATTCTGTATTCTGTATTGTGTACGTGGAATATGGAACAAATTAACGTCAACTTTAGTCAGAAACTGATTGATTGATGATGCATCCACGCAATCCAATCTTGATTCTTGATTCACTGTATAATCACTACCTGTCAACTTTCAACTGTCAATAATGTTTACCCCTCGCTGAATATTGAACAGTAGGATCAATTTCACACGTACGTATACACTCAGTCCTTATTTAAAGACACACTCACAAAATCCAATTAGAATCCAGAATCCAGAGCACGAAAATGGAAAGAATTCCAAATTCCAAATTCCACACACAAATACCCAAAAATAAATAAGCACTGGGGCACTCAAACTTGAAACTGCAAACTGCAAACTGGACTGAACACTAAACTGTGTTTTAACAATAATAACTGGTCAATAAAATTAGACAACAAAAATAACAATAACAAATAATAAGTTAAGGTAAAAAAAACAAATGATTAACAATTAACAGTAAGACAAAAGGATAGTCAGAAGAAGTAACAAAAAAAGAGTAAAACAGTAAAAATGACTCGATCCTATAATATATTTTGTATTTGTATTTTGTATTTTGGATGGTCTCGAGTCTCGCGAGATGTTCACGTTCTCAAGTCCAACTCCAAATTGAATGACTGTGAATGAAAGATTTGGAGGATGAATAGAGAAATGGGGAGAGAGAGAGAAAGAGAGAAATGATAATAATAATGAGGAGAAAAAAAGAGATGAGGTAGGGATTAGCTATATTCTGTTATGTGTACATTTATTATAGCAAATGCCAGCATAAAATAAACCCAACTACATATACATACATATAACATATTATATGTATAAGAACTAAGTAAGAGATGAAAAGGTAGGCTGTAGGCTGTAGGCTTTCGGCTCATGTGTATCTCTATATTCTATATTCTATATTTTACACTTGTAAGCTATCTGTGAGATGTAAGATTCTGTATTTATCGGCATCTTTGGGGTTTTCACAACTCACAACTCACAACCCCTTATAGCTTAAATTTAAAATGCATAGTGCAATGCAATCCAATTCAATCCAAAATCCAATACCATCCAAATCCAATGCACACTGCACATAATGTATAATGTATAATATAGAATATACCGTACCGTAAGTGACTAGAAAAGCTACAAGATAGAGTCAGAGATAGATACACATGAGGATGATAGAAAAAAAAGTCAAACTGCCCATATCCCATATTTACCTGTGCAAAGTGCGAATCTCATCTCGTTGCAAAGAAAAAAGGCTCATTCTTCATTCAATACAGTGTAAAGTACATATTATAACGTATAAAGTATACCTAATATATTAAATGATACATGCTCAATGCCCAATGCTCAAGTCCTCATCATGCTACGTTCTGTCGCGTTTTCAATGTTCAATGTTCTCTATTCTCTTTTCTCTGTGTGTGAGGTAAACCACGAGCATAATAATATAATCATCATCTTATATCTCATGTGTGTTGTGTGTTGTATGTTGTGTGTGTTAGTCCATGTAAAAAGTATTATTAAGATTATTATGTATGCACCGACCGAGATCAAGTACATGTAAAAATCCTAGAATCTAGAATGTACAATATCCTACAGTCTAACGTCTAGAGTCTAGAGTCTAGAGTCTAGAGTATAGAATTGCTAAATCTACCTCGCATATATTGCATATTTACAGTGTACTACTGAGTACTGAGTATTACTGAGTACATATGCTGTATTCATAAATGAAATGATGATATAAAAAGACGACGGGACATACTGTGTACACTGTAATATGTAGAAAATATGTATAACATATTCAAGACACAATATATTATAATGAAACATGAAACATATATAAAGTGTTCTAAATATCTTTGGCCTCTCTTTCTCTTTCGTGTTCTTATTCTCTATCTCGTTGATGATGATGGTGCTGATGATGAAGATGAGCTATAGAGGAGAAGTAACAAGTACCTGTATGATGTATGATATATGCATATCTGAAACAAACTGTGGTATATTTATAGATATAGATATAGATGCTGATATAGTGTACATCTTTCCCTCTTTTCATCTTCATCCCTATAAAACTCAAAACTCAAAACCAAAAATTATTATCATTCTTTTTCTAGTTCATATGTATCCTCTCTTCTCTTCTGTGTGGTATAGTCTACTAATCTCGGGTATGTATTATGTATAATGTATAGTCTTATGCTCTCATGTCTCTTGATTCTTGATTCATGATATCAAAAAATGTAGGTATTTTGCTCTAGCATAAAATGTTTATCAAACTTACTACAAGTTGTTGTTTGTTCTATACATACCAAAATGTATGGTACATAATGATATAAACTGGATGCAGTTTGTTATACTAAATATATTATCCATGTAATATGTAACGTTTTGTGTTTTGTGTAAGGTGTAAACATTATTAAGTATTAAGCACCCCATTTGAAAAACACAAATAAGAAACCTTCGCTTCTTTATGTGCTCGTCTTTGAAAACCAATACTTTGTACTGAATGACTTAGCACTTTAATAAAGTTCAACAAACAAAACAAACAATGAAAAGTATCATATAATATGATTCATATTACTTTGTATTGTGTACATGTGTAATGTGTAATGTGTAATGCAAAATGTATAATGAATGCAAAGACATCGAATCTGATTTTTGATTCCAGTTATCAGTTTTATTTCAACTTGTCAAAATTTCAAAGATTTTCCATCTAAATTCCATCTAAGATTTTAGATTTCGTGGCTATATTCTAAATTATAAATATATACACACGGAGAAAAATAAGCATAGGAAATCAAAATGAAAATTCTCACATTCCTCCGTTCTACTTCATTTTGTGTTCTGCATTCTGCATAGCGCATTCACAATCAACAGGATTTGTGATTTGCGTCCATGTTCATTGTTCATGTTTCATGTTTATTCATCGATAGAGAAAACACAAAGATGTGAGACTAATAGAGACTTGAGAAAATGGAATTGGACATTTAAACATTAAATAAGCACGAATTAAAAATTAAAAGTGTCAGTAGTTGTCACAAAACTATAAATCCTACTGTTTTCTTTTCCCCCAAAATTTCAAATTTCAAATATCGAATCTCCAATACAATATATTATACAATACGAAACTAAATTATTTGTGAATGTCTTTACGCCTCATTTGACGACGAACGACAAAAGTGGGTAAATCATAAATTTACAGCAAACAGCGAGCAGCAAATACCATGAATATTAACAGTGTTGATGAAGATGAAAAAAATTGAAATAACAAATTCCAAACAACAACAAAAATGCAAAAGTCCAATGAAAAATCTTAATAATTGTACAATGTACAATGTACAATGCATTCTCTATGCATGTTCTCAAATCTCAAATGGGAAGAAAAACGCATTATTATTATTACTATGCTGATTTTGTTTTTCCTTCTTTCTTCGAATGAAGAAAAGTATGCCGATGGTGATATTAAAGTGCGTAATATCATAATATATAGATATATTATGATATATTTTGTATTTTATTTTGCAGACGACAGAACAAAAGGAAATAGGAAATAGGAACGTCAAAACCCAAAAACTAAAAGACATTTAATATTCAACATTCTTAATCTTGGAAAAACTACAAGATTAATACAAGAGTAACAATATTATAATAAACAATAATGGAAAATGTTTAACATGCAAAGAATTGTGCTAATCAGCATCTTGTGTACTGTAATACTTTAGAGTTTCAAGCATACCTTTGTGCGTAATACATATATTAAACTACACCCGATGACGGATGACCAAAGCATTATTAAATAGGTGTACATTCGTTTGTGAGCTTTTTTACTCAACTCTGCTTGTGACTTGTACGTTGTACGTTGTGGGTCGTGAGACAAGAGAAAGAGAAAGAAAGAGATGTTTCCCAAAAGCGGCGTAGAGCTCGGACACACAGAAACACAAATACATGTTTTAATTTGGATACATTAATATTAATGAGTTATTTCCTATAGGGAAGAATGGTTTTCAAGTGCTAAAAAGACTAAACTTGGGAGCAGTCACTGCCATTCTCATTGTCATCCTTTGTAACCTTGACATGAGATCATGAGATTCACTCAATTTCAGCTTTTCCTCCATCAGTACTTACTGCTTATGCAAAATGTTTTCTCCGACCTCGGACTGCTTTCTGCTTTCTGCTGACGGCGCCGAAGACGACGAATATGCAAAAGTTTTGTTTATGACTGTCATTTGTCATTTGCTAGACAAAAAGTTTTCACATACCATATTCCATATTCCATGTCTTTTCGTAGATATTTACTCATATTCACGACTCTCCCTTCTAAGTTTCTCGTCTCTCGTCCTTCATGTGAAATGGAATTGGAATTTGGTATTTTAATACAAAACAATCCCAAAAAGTAATACTAATGTTTATTGTCTAAAAAAGTAAACCAAGCTGAATTTTCAACTTGTAACCTCCACACTCCAATCTAGGTTTATTTATCCCGATAATAATAATAATTATCATCATGTTGATTGTTGATTGGAATTTTTTCATCATTACTACAATTTTTTTCGATCAGTTTCCATTTTTTAGCTGTTATAAGTCGAAAGCCGAAAGTCTCAAGAAAATTGACTGTACTTACTTTTTACTTTATACTTCAATGCCGAATACAATGGGGGTGTCGATTGAGCATTTATTACGATGTTTTTTTTAATTTTTGTATCGGAAAGTATTTGGCTACATTTTTCATCTTTTTTATGTGTGTGTTTCATTCGAAATTCGAAATTCCAAGTTCGAAGCGAAAACTAAATTCTGAAGTCTGGATTCAACTCAAAAACAGAAAATAGAAAGTAGAATTCAATTTTAAATACAGAGCAATTTTACTCTACTCCACAAAACTAAATTAAATTATCAAGTTAATTGTTGCCTTTGGCCAAATCTACGGTTGCTTTCTGCCATTCCCTTCGGCAGGTGATATCAATAATGATTATTCTTCCTTTTGAGTAGAACCCATCTTTTTTTCTACTGTTTTTACTTTTTACTCTCAGTATTAACTATTAAGACTGCTAGAAAAATGCAACTAGTTTGGGGTTTAATTTAGGATTTGGGAAGTTGGAAGTGCATGATATAATAGTTACTCTTGAAGCTTGAACTTTGAAGAGTAATGATGTGATGTTGGATGTTGGATACAATTTGGATTTTGGATTTCGATTACTTTGACCTTTGAACTTGGAGTAAAGGAAATGCAAAAGAGTTTCAAAAGTTGAAACGAGAGTGAAAAATATGTGGTAACAATTGACAATCGTCAAGTGTCGCATGTCGGATAAACTTAGAGTTAGTTTTGAAGGAGAAAAAATATGATGCTAAATACTAACTTTGGTATTTATTGTCAACAATGAAAAATGAATGCCTTATATATTATTCGTGTACTGAACTTCAGTGTGCAGTGTTCGTTGCTCTTGCCTTGTACATTGATGTTTGATGGTACATGATATATTATATTCTGACTTCTGACGTTTGATGTTTGATGTAAAATGTATGGCATTTAAAAGTTGAAACCCTTGTGCACGCATTATTATAAAGTATAAAGGAGTATAAAATACAAGTATAATCACAGGAGACGATAATGAGAAAGAAATTATGAAAAATTATGCCTCCGTATCCAAAATGATGAAGAGAGCTCACTGCTCACTCTACTCTACACTCTACACTAGACTTACTCTTAAGTTTTAAGTGTACATAAGTGCAATGCGTATGTATGTAGTATGTACGAGGAACGGCGAAGAGTGAAGGAAATTTTTTTTATCCATTTAGATAGGACAATAATTAGAATTTAAGAAAGTGTAACGTTCTCACTCACTCATTTTTACTGATTACTCTGTCTTCAGCCTTCTGTCTTCTTCTCATGAACATTGATGTTTTATATTTTGTATTTTGTTTTTCGTGTTTCCTATATCTTCTTGGCCTCTTCTTGAAAATTATGTTGCATGTTTTGAGTCTTGAGTGTTGTATTTTGTATCCCAAGTTGTAATCTTACGTTATCCCAAGTCGACTCAATACTCGATGTGACATTAACTTTAAGGGAGCAATGAGCATTTATTACCATGAACAGCACTTATGACTTCTGACGATACAATATGTCATATTGCTCATTAGACATCAGACCTTATAGACAAAACAACAAATACCAAATCCCTGCGTTTGACTTTACCTTTTACTTGTCTTTTTAACTGGTGACTGGTGACTAGTGGCAATTCCATTTCAACTTGCAGCTAAAATTGAAGAAAATGAGAAAAAAAGAAAAAGTCAAGTAAAAAGTAAAACATGATTCGAAAAAGGAAGAGAAAAATTAGTAAGTGCTTTTCGAGTCTTGAGTTTAGAGTTTTGAATTTTGAGTGTCGAGTGAAATGAGAATTGAAAATCATATAAGAGACAGACAGAGTTACAGGGATCTCTGAAGTTTTGTTGCATTTCGCGTTCAGTATTCAGTAGCGTGCTAAAATAAGTATGTATAGGTAATAATAGCTGTAATCCGTAGTAGGTGTCCTCTTGGCTAAACATGAAGCATGAATTATGAATAGATGATAGACGACAGGCGTTATACTTTTAATACATGTAAGTACGTGCATTATTTTTATTTTCCTCCTGTTATTACGTATAATATGTATAATGTGTACACTGTACATCCATTTTTGTTTGTGAATACCTACTTCCCGATGATATTTTCTCTTTCACACTTCTCCTTTCAATCTCCAATCTTCAACAGTCAACAGGTGAGGGTAAGGTAAGCTAAGGTAGGTACGTGGAATACGGTATAACAAGGATAATAACAATAATTTTCAATTGTTATTCTTATTATTTTTATCCACAAAACAATTAGCTCAAAACTCAAAGCTCAAAGCCACAATTCATAATCACATTGCCAAGTGCTCTTGTTTTTGTTCTTGTTCAACGTTCATGCATGTCATGCATGTGTGTAGCAAAATAACTTTAAATAAACTAAAAACTAAAAGCCGACGGCTACAACATGTACAAGGTGCAATGTGCATCAAAATCTGTAAAAAATTTCCCTTCTCTGCTACAGCTTCAATTATTGTTATAATTTACAATTTACACTGGCAAATTGCATTCCATATTCCATGCAGTTAAAACAAGAGACATTACTCTATACTCTATACTCTACCTTCAATCTGTAATCTGTGTCCTGTATCCTGTCCCATTCCCCACACAAACTGCACTAGACTAGACTAGACTACACACTACATACACATGACATGTTGAACCTAAAAGGAACAGAAAATGAAATGGAAAATGAACCATTTTTTTAATAAGAGAGATGGGAGAATTTAGAGGAGAAAGCACTAGCAACAGTTCACTTTTACTTCAAGTTTCAAGTTTCATGTATCAAGTCGCCCTCAAATCAAAGTCATGAGTACTGAGTACTAGATAAGTATTGAATCTTGAAACTTGCAGTTTTAAGTACTGAGAGTTTGTGCCTTGCGAGTGAAATCTAGAAGTCTCTAGAATCTATACAAACAAATAATCACCATCAATTTTAATGAAGAATTGACACGAGTTTTTACTTCAATTTCAGATTTAGAAAGTAAAATCTGCAGGATTTCATGTAAGATCAAATATCAAATATCAAATAACGTAGAAAAAATATTTACTTGCAATGTTTTGAGTTGCAAAGATAATGGAAAATCCATGTTACAATTTTTAATGTATGTAGAATGTAGAATGTAGAGTATATTATGCATTACTCTGTACTATGTATAGTATTGTAGTACTGTGTGTAGTGTGTACCTTGAACAAAGTACAAAGCAGAGCACAACATTAACACTTTTAATTAAAAGGGGTAATTTTAATTAGTCTAATTTGTTCTTTATATTTATAATTTGTATTTTCTGCATGATGGATGACGAATGACGACAAAATTATTTATAGAGGGAAGTAATATAAAATATAATGTACAAACTGTAATACATACAGTATACATGTGCGATATAGTATAAAAAATGCATAGACAAAAGTATAACAAAAAACAAAATATATTATAGCTTTTCATTTTTTTTAATTACAACTTACAACTAGATTCTAGATTCTAGATTAATAGTTAATATAGTATAGATAAATAATTATTCATCACAGTTTACCACTTACTTTTTACTTCTCACTCAGAATAATATTATTTATTATTTGTTACTTTTACTGCGCATAGCTCATATAGTTCTACTTTTGTGCTACTGTTCCGTATTCCGAATCCATTTTTTCTATAACTTATAACTTGTCGTTTATAGTGCATATAAATTGAAGATTATAATATTTATTGGGTTGATGATTGAATTATGATTATGATTCGGGCTATTTCATGCAAACCTTTTTTTGTTCGACCATGCAATATCTCCAATCTCCAAACTCACTAAAAAAATTAAAAGTTGGGCATGTATAGTCGGAAATATACATATTTAATATTTATGAATGCATTTTTATGCATATGAATCCGCTCTAATAATAGATAGATATGTTTCATTATGTATTTTTACTAAAAAAGATGTGTGAGAGGCGTCGGTTTTCAGTTTATACTATTTACTACTCATGTATAATTGTGCTGGCTGTGAGTAAATATTACACATGTATTATGAATTATATATTATGATATTTACATGCAGTTTTATTATCTAATTAAAAATGGTTTATAATTTTCTAGGTTTATATTTAAACCTTGTAAATATACTCAAGTACATATTATACAAAATGTTATGAAGCAGCATATTTACAAGATACAAACATGCTACACTTTCTGAGGAGATTTGTTGGTTTAGTACATTATACATTATCATGTGTTATTACATATTATATATTACATTAAATTGAATTGAATTGAGTCAAGTACATGCGGAACATGAACCAAAAGAACCAAGACAAAAGTAACGTTTACCTGTACACTGTACACTGTACTTGTACTCATATAATAATAAATAGTAGTAATAAAACTATGTGTATTACAAGTTATGAATCATAACTGCTTGTGTAGTTTGTATTTCATGTTTTAAAAATAATAAATATGCACACAAAACGGCAGCAGTCAATTTTATTACCATTTGAAACAGTAAATATTAGAAAGATTCTCACTTCTCCCTCGTCCCTTTGTATAGATACTAGATACTACATACGTACTTACTTTGTACAACTAGCAACTAGCGACTAGCAACTACATGTAGATAGAATATAGAATCTAGAATCTAGAATGCTCAAAAGAAACAAGGAACATCAGTGGATTATTTATTTGTTTATTTATTTATTTAACGGGATGACTTGTACATGAACTTGCAATAAATGAGAGAATTTTGTAGTGCACACACAGCACTTAATAATCATAATAATCTCATTAATTTTTTCCATGTACAATTTACAGTGTACACTGTACACACTATTTTAATTAGTGAATTAAAGACGGTGCCTGTACAACGGCCTCCCATGTACTAAATACTGAATTATGCTCTAAACCTTAAACATTTGACATAAATATGTGTAATACATATAAAAATGTAATATGTATGTAGGCACATTCATTGAATAATCCACAATCCACAGATTAGCTCATGTTTTTGTTCCATACTCCATACTCCATACCTCATTTATAATCACATTAAAAATTCAAATAAAAAAATAAAAAATGTATATCAGATATGAGATTTTGAATTCAGAAGTCAGACAATTGAATAAAAAACACGGTATAAACTCTAAACTATAAAACTTCTGTTATTGTGTTCTGTTCTACATAACACTTTATTATTTTTCTTTTTTATACTCCGAATCCCAATAACTTTTACATTTGGAATTTTTGGACTGATCACACATCGGATAATTTTACTGTGTGTGTGTGTAGAAATGTTGAATAGATTCCCTCTGAAATCTCATATTTTGACCAAGAAAAGGCAAAAACAACAAAATTTCAAATAAAAGTACACAACGAAATATGAATGAATGAGAAAATGCATGCATAATATTTTTTACCATTAATTTCAACCTTGTTTAAAGTTTTGAGATTTGAGCTTTGAGTTTAGAATTTAGAGTTTTCAAACAAAAGTAAAGACTGATTAGTGAGTAGTGATTAGCACAATTAAATGTATCATGTATCAAATAAACAAGAGGCAATCTGAAAACAATATCACATATCACATAGCATCGGTATTAATCCTGCTTCTTTTCAAAAGATTTTTGGTACACTTTCAAATTTCACACCTCTGCTCTGGTCTCTGATGGTCTCTGGCTAATCTAACCTTAAACTTGAAAGAGAGTTTACGACTTTGGATTAAGCACACTCAAAACTCAAAACTCAAACACACTTTCCTAAAGACGGTCTCAAGTCTCAAGTAAAAGTATAAGTATGAGTGGACGTAGTGCAAAGTGCGTACTGCTTATCTACACTACAACATGGATTTATCATTATCAGTTATGAGTTTTTAATGAACAAACTCAGATTTTCGATAAGGTCAGAGTGAAAGTTTGAGCTTGGAGCTGATATTATAGATTAGATGATAAATATCAAAAGTACAATATGATGGGGTAGTAGATAAATAAATATCGTCATTACTGCCACCTGCCAAAAAATCAAAGTCATTTTACCATATAATTCCTATATACACTATTTACTGTACACTTTTCACACACACACACAATAAATTATACAGCTGATCCTCTATTCTGTATCCTTCGTTGACTTGAGACTTGAGGCTTGAGTCTTGAGAATAATTAAACAAACTTTTTAATTTGGCCGATTTGGCTCTTTTCCAGCAAACGATGTATGAGGTTTCCGAAAATGGTAAAAAATGTAGTTTTAGGAAGCTCAAAACTCGAAACTCGAAATGTAATCGTCATACATCACACATCACACATCATATCATACATCATACACATCACAATTTGGAATAATTGAAAGCGGAAAACTGAAACTTAAACGCTCTACCACAAAATAAAAAGCGGAAAATCAAAAAATAGTGAAAACTTATTTCTCACTCACCACTCAACACTCAACACTCTGAACTTTTCAAGTTCACATGAGCAATAGGGAATTGGTAAGCAATCAAGAACATTCATACTTACGAATTCTGTGTTATTTTCAGTGGAATTTCAAAAAAAAAAAACATGACTAATTTTATATTTTATACAATAATAAAATAATAAACTATGTACAAACTATAAACTACAAAAAATGTAGATTGTAAATTGCAGACGCTTATTCCTCTCTCTAAATATCAAACATGGAATGTTTCAGGTGTATTATTATTTTATCTTGAGAATAGGAATTAACATGCATGGTGAGAAAAAAGTAAACTCGAAATCAAACCACTCTACACTCTACGCTCTACAGTTCGCAGTCTGCTCAGTCAGAACATGATGAATAATGAATAATGAATAGTTGAACATGTGAAATTACTTGAAGCAATTGGGAATGTAGATTGGAGATTGTTGATACATTAAACTTGAAAAGATGTACGATATACACATACTAGTAAAGAACACACAGTGGACATTGGACAGGGGACAGTGGACAGTAGACAGTGGACAACTTCCGATGATCCGTACCATTGACCATTCACAAACTGAGTAATTAATCAGGAATACATATTATATTATACACACATGTGTAGAATGTAGAATGTATAGAATAAATGGAATAGGTACAGCCCAAATCCCAATCAAATTATAAATTACACTTGACGTTAGGTCCACTTTTGATGATTAAACGACCACGTCAAAATTTGATTGCATCCATGTACATTGTGCATGCTACATACTACATACTACATACACCGCAGTACTTGCAAGTTGCAACCGTAAAAATTATCTTACATCTTCCGTGCACTGTGCAGTCACTGTGATATATAGCCCCAGAGTATTATTATTATTATTGTTATTATATGCTTCAACTTAAAAATATGACAGTATAAAAGATTCAAAGAGAGGAGCCGCTTATAAGTTTTACATACTACAATTCTACATTCTGTACATTGTACAGGGTCTGAAATACTGAAAATGAAAATAATAGGACGAATCCAGTATAGAGTATAGAGAATAGAGTATAGGTATTCAGTTTATTTATGCACGTAGTATGTAGTATGTGCTGTGTGCAAATAGCGACTTGTAATTAATGAATGGCAATTAAACTCAAATTTTGCTCATAGTTCATAATTCATAATTCACAATTCATGTACATGTGAATTTATGAATGAGCAACAACCGAAATGACTGACTATTTTACTTGTACACTACCGTACACAATACACAACACATACTGCAAATCCACATGCACCTAGTACATACTATAGTATAAAGATGCATCCGTGTATGTACATTGTAGATACTTACAGTACAGTACAGTCTAACACCATTCCTTCCTTCATCCTTCACACACATTCACCATTCACATAGGAGTTTCAAGAAACCTCAATACCCAGATTTGATTTTTTTAATACATTTTCCATCTCAAATGTATTATATGTATAAAATACATTATGCAGAATGCAGAAGTAAGTAAGTGTTTAGTGTTTGCGTCTACACAAGTACCAAGTACCAAATACATCCTACCTGCATCGGTATTTAAATTGTAAATGTTTTTATGATCTCATGTATATTATGGTACTATACGACCTATGAGCTACGAGCTACATGCATAATGCACATAATATATACTATATCATAAAATGTGATTATATATTGCTTTTTATGCTATTATAAATGCATTTACTTTCAGTTAAAAGTACGAAATGAGGAATGAGGAGATGGGCAAAAAATATACCTACGTTTACCGTTCCCCGCTCTCAGTTCCCAGTATGGCTTTTGTAAAGAAAAGTGAGGAGGGAAACTGTTTTGTCTGCTAAATAATTTACAATTTACAAAAAAGCTACAAGCCTGTTGGATCTTCTGCTCGAGTCTTGACTCTCGAGTCTCAGCATTCAACATTCAACATTCACACAACTATAATTGAACAATGAACTACGTTTGGATTTTGAATCCTGAAGGATGAATGAAATTCTAAAATCTCTCACCGGTCGGAAAAGCTCACTGTTCACTGTGATGTACAGAACAGAGATACAGATTACAGATACAGATACACATCTCACACATGATGTTTCTATCTGATTTGTCTATAGTGAAAAATTAGTATATATCATTAAAAGTACTCAAGTGAGGTGAGCAATGCACAGTACGCGCTATAAATACATACCTATACTAGGTGCTTGTACAAAAACTACAATGTGGAAAAACTGCAGTATTAAATTTCTTTACTACATTCTACACATATGTATATCGTCTATCATCTATCAATATAATATCTACTTGCCAAAAAGATGGATCCGTGTTTTACAGTCTTAATACAGAAGAAAAAATACATTAGTCGAGTATTTTGAAAATTTTCGATTAATCGAAATTTCAAGTTTCAAGTATATTTTTATTCTTTTTTTGTCTATCTGTATTCAGTATGCACACTCTCTTTTAGTATTTTAGTTCTTATAATCTCTTTATCCAGGTATCATCCTAAATTTATCTATACTCAATACTAAATACTAAGGTATACCTACTAAATACATATATAATGCACTTTTTTGTTCCATTTTGTTCTTCTTCGTTTTTCTCTGCGTTCTGTGTGAAAGTAAAAAGTAAAGTTATGAGTGCAGAAATTACAACTCCCCATACAACTAACAACTTACAAACACAAGAACAAGAGTAAAAGTGTACTTGTTTTATTTGCTTTATATATTGTACACAGTACATACATATTTTAGACGTGGAGAGCAATATAACAGAACACAGAGCAGAAGTAGACAGTATTCAAATGGACACGCATGAAACAAGAAATAAGATATTATGCCCACTTATAAATAAAATAAAATACATAAGTGTTACGCACATGTCCATTTGTACAAGTCTGATTAATTTTAGTAGAGTACACCATTCACCCATTAACTATCTGTAATCTGTATGCATAAAGTACGCGCTCAACAAACAACTAACATCTAGTATCTATGTAGGTAATACCGTGCAAAAAGAGTATAATATTACTATATCTTCATGTATATAATGTGTATAGTAAATTTAACACACTAACCCCTAACCACAGTAAAAGTTATATCACTGTATACTACATATACTCTATACTTAGTAACTGTTAATTGATAATGTTGTAATACATAAGTAAAATAAGTGTTCAAAAAGCGATGCTTATTTTTTGATATACAATGTGGGAATCTCCATCAAATTTTTTTGGAGTAACTACCAATCGTGCCTTGTGAAATTTTTGTTGGCATTTTTATTTTTTTTAAATTTTGAAAAGTATATATAGGCATGTGCGCCTCCTTTAGTTGTATAAAATACTATATGTGGGGTTATCTATGAAAAACAATCTAAAGAAACTTTTTAATTCACACCAAGCGGTGATTCTAGAACTAAATTTTAGAGGATAGAGCTGTGCAAAAGCTGAAAAGTTT
>JAQGBH010001043.1:0-37628 GCA_034698265.1 Sminthurinus aureus | reverse complement strand
CCACTTTCATCCATTTCGTCCATTTCATCCAGGTGGACAACAAAATCTATTTCATCCGGCTGAAATACCAACACTGATTGATGTGCAGTGTACATGTGTGAACACATATGAATCGCATATGAAAACTGAATGTGTAGCTCTGCAGAATGCAAATGCATGTATCATTAATCGCTAATACTAAAACAACGTGTGTGCAAGACAGTTCTTGTGGAATTATGATTTGAGATAGAAATAAATGTACAAAATATTCCAAATCAATTACTCCATTTAAGTTTTATTTTTTTCATATTTTCAAAGGCTTCCATATGAACTAAAAAACTAATCACTATTTTTGAATGCAATGTATTACAAATTTAAGTACATAGACAAAAAGCACGTGGAAACAGTTTATAATTTTCTCCATGTTTTTAAGCTGCACTAGAATTTAGAATCTGGAATATTCAATTTTTATCCTGCCAGACACTATTATTGTTGTTCGACTTTACTCAAATGTCAAGACGACAGAGCTGCATACAAATACAAATACAAGTACACTTACACTCTGGAAGTATTTACATTCAGTTTTCACATGTCTGAAGACGGTGTAAAAAATGAATAATTTTGAAAGGTTTTTCAAAATTCCTCTTTAATTTGAATGTTTATCCAGAATTCAACCAACTGCTAAAAATAGGAATACGTGAACCCAGTTCGTCACAAATGATTTATATCTACACTGGACACTGGACACTCGACACATTATGTTTTATGTGACCTGCAAACTACTAAACAGGTGCCTTCTGTTTTCTTCAATACTCAATATTCCTTTTGAGTTGGATTGTTCACGTTCAAAGCACTAAAGTTTTTTCGTGTCTCACGGATTGTGGTTTGAGTTTCTTGAGGTTCTTGACCAAAGGACAGGTGGAAAGGTTTTAAAATGAACCCAATTGTGCATTTCCTTTTATTCCCTTTGTATTTTCAATCTGCAATAAAACACGCAAAAATGTCCAACTTTTGGGCATTTTTCACTTAAACTATTTTGCACTTAAATTCATTTACCAAAGACAATAATTCTTTTCCTAACAATTTTGATTTGAATAATAGAAGCAAAATCTTAAAAGCCAAAGGGAATGTGAAGGAACATGACGAGGAAAATGTTTTGTACTTTACACAAAACATATTTGAATTTTTCAAGGTGGTTTGGATTCGTCCCTTTTAAAATCCAGTTGGATTTAAATTCAAATTCAAATTCAGGAGTATCTAAATTGTGTGATTATACTGAATGATCCTTAACATGTCGCAACAGAAATTGAAAACATTTTTGGTTTATTTTTGATAAAAATGCATAATAAAACAAGTAAAAGTCATAATATACAAAAAAAAAATTAGGATAAGCCATAAACAATTTGCCACTTTTGAAAGGTCAAAAAGTGGTAAATTCATTAGACAATCCAGAATTCTACCCTCCGGTCCGTTTCACTTTGGTCAGTGCTGTCGGCATAATTTATTGGACCAAGTGTGGACGCAAAACTGGTAACGGTTGTTGCATTTTCAATTTTCCCCTTTGCCGCATTATATTTATCTGGATCGTCGCTGATGGAAAGGAGCGTCATGGTCCTTCGAAGTCCTTTAGTTTCCTCTCCCATCCAACAGGTCATTTGTCTTTTAGGTCTCAGCCGATGGAGCACGACGGTTTGTTGATACAAGGTCACGAGGTCACTTTTCCCTCCCTCACCTTTCTCCTTAGTACGGATTTTACACACCAGGTATTTGGACACCACCGTCTCCTACACAGATGACAGAGAAATTCATTATCCTCAGAGGTAATGGCAGAGGTCATGTCTAGTATTTTGAATTTAAATATAAAAAGGTCAAAGGTCAACTAAGGTCAATATCTGTTTATATGTACCTCTCCAAACAGGTCGGGATTTGATACAGGCATTCCCTCGTGGTTCCTGTATTTTACATCCTTGTACGGTACATTAGGGTCAAAGGTCAGGGGTGGAGGGTCACCTCTTTCATTTTTATGGCAAACAGTGGCATTGGGAGTCATCCTCCTCTCAACTTCCACCACTTGACTATCTTGACCTCTGATCTCATCACAAAGGTCAAGGGCCCATCTGAACATTTCCGGAGTGAGGGACTCTTCTCGTTCCTCCATTTGCTTCATCTGTAATTGGTTTTTTCCATATTCATACATCATACATCACACATACATACAGGTGAATGTCAAGTGTAGAAAAGAAGAAAAGAAAGTGGAATGAAAAAAGATGAATTTTAAATTATGAATGGCAAATTTACTCCAATTTTTATCATTTACGCCTACTTTTGGACTTACGGCTTTACGTTTTTTTTGGAGAAGAGCGGCAACTATAGAACCATCCCCACATGTGCCGTCTCTGTTTAATTCAGTGCTAAGTATGGCCAGCCGAACAAATATTGAAGAATGGGTTTCCTCTGCAGCCAGCCCTTCCTCCCTGTTCTGCAAAGGAGGCGCTGCGTCTGGTCTTATTGTAAAATATTTGAGATTTCCACCGTCGTTAGACACGGCCTTCCATCCGTATGTCACAGGACAGAGACCGAGCAGGTGCTCTTATCTTGTCCTCAAGAAATTTCCGGAAGAATCCGAATCCAAATCCGGCTCGTTGTCATTGTCATCAGGGACGAGATTCTCTTCAGTTGATTGACCGGTTGAAATTGGTTTTGGTATTTGGTAGAGAAGATCCAGAACTTGAGCTTTCTTGACCTCAACTTGCAACTCGGACTGAGCCAGAGATTGCTCCAGCCGAATGGCTTTTATTAACCCTCCATTTTGACCCTCGTCTTGACGTGGCTTGAGGACAATTTGCATCGGAGCAAGGATCGGGTCACACTTAGGGCCAAGTATGGACCTCAGAGTTTTGTAATCTAGGGTGTGAAACGTGTGCATAGCGTAAAAAGCCAAGGTAGGATCGTTTGCCATGTTAGGGAAGAAACATTTGAATTCGGTTAGGTTGCGGAGACCAGCGTCCGGAGCAAAACGATCGTAAGGAATTTCCCAAAAATTCTCACCCTACAATGACAATCCACTCAAGAAAAACCAAGGAAAAATTGTAGTGCATTTAAAAATTCGGTTACTTTCTCGGTTACGTTTTGCATTAACGTTAACGTTGTTGTTGTAAATTCTGTCTTGCCTTGTGCTTAGAAATTAGAGTTTAGAGTTTCGAGTTTAGAATTTAGAATGGACATGAATAACAAATATAGAATAACCTGGACGTGAATGGATTCGGGTCGGACGCTGAAGACTTGATCGTATTTATAAATGATCCCTGGAATCCAAAAGGGAAATAGGTTAATTTTTTCGGTACGAGTTCGTGTACTTTTTCCCATTTTCCCACCCTGCAGCCCCTTCCATTTTTACAACAGTCATGATCAACATGAGCTCCCAAACTCCAACTGAAACAAATCCACACGGGACAAAAATAAATATTCTACATTTTACATGCTTTTAAAAAAACCGGCTCACTTGAAAAAACTCGTAACTCACCCAACATGCAAATTTTGAACATGGAAGGAAAATCCACATCCTCAGGACAACGACGATCCCTTCTCATTCGCATTCTCATTCCAAAGATTATTTTCCAGTCAATGTAATATTTAATTCAATATTTCCCAACTAGCTCCTTTGCCACTTTACACTTTACGCTCTTCTTTTAAGAGAAACAATAAAATCCATTGCCAAATTTTGTCGTATCAACGTAACAGAGCACAATATTTTGTGACTAATATTTTTGTCTCCAAACTAAAAGAAACTTGGAACAAAAGGACAAAGGCAACAAAACGGGTAAAGTGAAGAATCTCCAAGTACATTTTTTTTACCGTTTTTCTCCCCTAATTTTAGACCAAGGGGGAAAAAGGAAAGGACATTGCATTTGAATGTAGAAAATGTGTATAATCCACAAGGCTAATCAATTCCACACTCGACACTCGACTCGACAAAAAAAGAAAAGGCTTGAAGCACCAAACCTAAATTTAGTCTGTAATCCGCCTTGTTGGATTGACAAACGGCAACTTAATGTCGTGTTACCGGACAAAATAACCCATTCCTTCCAATTCCATATTCTGGAATTCTGGAAAAATGTAACCCTTCAACTTAAAATTGGAAATGAACAAATCATTCACATTCAAAAATGATTTATTTACTTTACAATTATTTTCCTGTTTACAGCAAATGATATTTTGTAATTGTAATTGTTGCACTACAACAAAAAAAAATGAAAATTTACGCTTTAATTTTGCATCATTTCATATCCCACGTTGGAAATACTTGTACTAAAGGTCTGTGTACAGTGTACACTCGGTATTTGTTGCAAAAATTAAAATGGACGGGAAAATAATACCCAAGTTTTTTTTTGGTCTGGGAACTAAAACTTGATTTGAACCTGAATGTTCAAGTTTCATTTTCTGCTTTTAAAAATCTTGTCAAAATCATACATTGGTTGGTACAGAAATAAGAAATAACACGTTTTCGAACAATTACAAATTTATTTAATTGAACAAAAAGTTGAACAAAATTTTTGCATCTGTTTCTCTTTTCTCTCGTCACAAGAAGAAGAGCAAAAGGGCAAGAATGGTAAAGAGCATGAAGAATACTGAATTTATTAGTGCAACAATGCCGCCATTTCTCTTGATTTTACTGGTCAACTTTGTTCCTGTCTTCTGACAACATGGAATCGTCATCATTCATCATTCATGACTCATGCTATGTGCACGAATTTTGTGCCTTAATTTTTTTTTTATCTCTTTTCAAATTGTAATTTTTGGTTATTTTGTCTTGTTTTGTCGCTGCTGTTGAAATCCAATGGCCACCACTGCAATCGTGACAAGGAGACACGTGATCTGTTCAAAAATAAACAAGCAAGAACAATTATAAAATGTAGTACCAAAATTAAAATTTTGAAGGAATTTTTGAACAGGAAATTTTGAACCAACCTCTCCCGCAAAATCCGGACTGAGTTTAAAAAAACCGCCAAGGGCAAATTTGTCCTGTTGAATGTCGTAGTAAAGTATGGATATTTTTCTTGCATCCAGATCAGATCCAGATTCACTGATTTTCCACAGTTGGACCTTCTCCGTCCATTTCTTTACCAGTTTCCCGGTCCCGTGAATTTTTGAGGAGAGGACAAAACAGAGAACGAGTGTACCGACTTGCGTGAGCATTAAAAATCTATTGGCCAAATCCGGTTGGCTCAGCAGCTCGACAATGTGCATGGCGTAGAAGGAGGTGCAGTAGGTGGAGTAGATGCAAATTATCGTCCCGAACACTCCATTCACACTCCGAATCAAATCCCTGTACTCGTCGACCATCAGCAGAACTTGTCTCATGTCCTCAGTTGAATATTCATCCTCAGCGTCTTTTCCTCCTCTTGTTTTCATCTGGTCCTCAAGATAGCGTGAAAAATCCAGGGAGGCGTTGTAGCCCAGGAAAACCGCGACAATCCCAATGCAGTCGTGATAAAACCAACTGAACATTTCAAAGAGGAAGCAGATCAAAGCCAGAGGAAGCAGAATAAAATTCACTGGAGAATTCTCGTTTTTAAGGTCAAAGTGGATGAAGGAGAATTGAGACTTTGCTAAGTCTTCGATGGACTGGATAACTCCGGACCAGTTTAAATCCTCCAGTTTTAATTCAAGACAATAGAGGGCGACTCCTGACGGAAGAATGTAAATGAAAAAGTAGAAAAAGATGGACCATTTTAAAAGAATTCTGGATTTTCCAGCAATTGAGAGGACCTGAAGACGCGTCATCTTTTCCAGTAAATTCACGATGGATTTTTCCTATATGAGTTTTCCATTTAATTATTTTATCCGGTTTTGTGATTTTTTTTGGAAATTGAGGAATTGATTCATTTTTTTGATCTCATATTTTTATTTTAATGTGGGATTTACCTGAAAAAGCATGAGTCGTTTACACCAAACTCCGAAAAAGACGAGTGAGACGTGAAATGTCAAGTCAAAGTATCGAAATGGATCGGTTGAAGTCCGCACCGCCTCAAACATCCCCGTCACATTTACTCGGATGACATTCAGGGACAAAATGTGAAGGGTTAGACTGATGACCTGAAAATGTCAGGGGTCAAAGGTCAAAGGTCAAATTTCAAGGTCAGATGTGAAGCCATCATTTAAAAAAAAAGAATATGGAAATAGTAAGCAAAAGTTTTACCCTTTGAAATGAATTATGTTGAAGAAAATGTCTCTTTGCATGATTTTCTCTAGGGTTTGGATTGAGAGTTGAATTTGGATTTCCATAGGAAAATCGAAATGGCATAATTCCCATGTAGTAAAAAAAATTTAGGCCGTATCGCCAATACAAAAACCATGTGCAGTCTAAATCCAAATCCAAATCCAGATCGGGATTTTCATCCACTTGAACAACGTTGACCTTGCGTCTCTGAATCTGAATCTGATTCGGATTCTGATTGTAAATGTTTCTGATTTTGGGATTAACTTTGGTAAAAACGGGAATTTCCGTGTTCATTTTAAAGCCGGTTCCTTGACATTAATCTAAAATGTACAGTTTTCTCCAGAGTCTGGATTCTAAAGTCTAGACATTTACAGTTTCACAATTGACAATTGGGTTCAAAAATACGGATGTGACGGATGTTGGAGTTTGCATAACACTTGAGATCTCAGATCACCACAACAGAACAGAACAGAACAAGTTGACTAAAGACACATCAAAATATTATTTTAAATGGCAGTAATCAATTACGGACAAAACAAATAGAGAAAATGGCAAATGACTGACATTTGATTTCAAATTGCGCATATCGCAGACCAGACGAAACAAAATTGAACTTTGTCGTGCTCAAAGAGACAAATAAATTAGACGAGAAAGGAATTATTGTAGGACAATTTTCCTGTAATTACATAACTGCAAAATTATTAGCTGGCCACTGCAATGACAACTCAAAACTCACAAGTTGAACAAACATCAAAGATCAAACAGGACATTGAAATTGCGCCCATTTATTTCCATTGTCCGTTTAACTTGTTCGTGTGTGACGGACAATTTTGTAAAATTACGGAACCATTTCCAATCACTTTTCTCTTTTGTCCCGTCTGCAATTTTCAATTATTATAACAACTGTTTGCTATGGAAATTAGAAAGCAGAAAATAGATTGTAGAACGTAGAACGCACGTAGAATTTACAATTGTGTACTGCGCTGTGATAGAAATAAACGCTGGGGAAAAACGGTCCAAAATTTTGCAATTACAAGTAAATTTTTAATTGGAGCCACTTTCGTCAACTTGTTATTTATTTAGTTTCAAATTTTGGCAGTATTTTGAATTTTGAATTTTGACCCGTCGATGGATGGTGAATTCACCATCTCAACCATCATACAAAAATGGACAATGCATAGTTTTTAACGAGTGCATCATTTGAGAAGAAACGAAAAAAATGGGAATAAAACGGGGAATTCAAATCCAAAATCCAAATATTAAAAAAAATATGTTAAAATTACAAACTTTGTTTAATCCATGTTGCTCATGCATTATTTATTATTCATTATGCATTTTCTCAGTCCGCGGAAGGAATTGATTACAACAAAGATAAATCACGTTTATTTCATGTACATTAAATTTATTTACAAAATAATAATACAAAATTTCACAACAACCTCAATTTCAATTATCAATTTTCTCCGAGTTTTTTCAATTCTGAACCTTGATTTTTTTGATTATTTTCCATTTATATAATTCTTTTGGACGGATTTTTTACTTTATTAAAATAATTTTTAATCACTTTGATTTGGATTTCAATGTCGATCTGGATCTGGATTTCGTTGAGCTGCGAGTTTGATGAGTCCATTTTTACTCAGTTTCAAATAAGTAGCATTGCCTTGAGTAGAATTTTTACGAGTTTGACTTTGACTTTTTTCAAGTTTTTCAAGCCTTTCAAGTTTTTCAAGTGGTGGCCATGACGACAAGGAATTTATGTCCAATTCCTCTCCACTTTCCACTTGCTTTCCCATTGATTCTTGATCCTCTTGATCTGAGATGGAGAATCCGACGGAAAAATCCAGAGAGCTTTCAGTCACTTGCGAATCCTTTCTACTCCTTTCGACCACTTCCGGTTCCACTTCCAGTTCTGTTGATGATGTCCCGCCGACCTCTTCTCCCATCTCCATCCACCGCTTCTCCTGCAGAATTTCCCCCAGAGCCCAGGAATCCTTGATTTTCCGATGAATGTACGTCGCTGCAAATTGAGAGAAAGAAACCTCCAGTTCCGTCGCAAGGAGTTTCCGGTCATTTGTATTGACAACACGGCTCGGATCTGCACAAACTGTACATTTGACTTGTGCCGAATCATCAGTGGAAAATCCGGATTCCGAGAGTTGAAGCTGGTCATTTTTAAGGATGGTGATTCGAACCAGGATTGAAAAATCCACGAGATCTGTCCAATTTTTCTGAGGTTGCTTTTTCCGTTTCTTTTTGTCCTTCTGTTGCTGTTTTTGTTTTTGTTGTTGTATGAGTTGGTAAAAATCGAGTGTACAGGAGAATGACAAATTTGAGGCGGAGGGAAGTCGCAGTCCTCCATCTTGACAATCACAACTGGATTTGTTACACTTTTCCACTTCCGGTTCTGTATCCGGTTCCGGTTTGGAATCCAGACTGGAACTTGAATTTGAATTGGATGATTCAAAATCAGAATCTGAATTTGATTTTGATTTTGTTCTGGGACGACAAAATTCGGCTTTTTGTTTCAATTCAGATTTGTGGGTGATTGGAAGACAAGTCTGGATTTCAAATTTGAAGTAGTCCACAGCCGCCTCATACCAAAATTGTCTGTATTGACTCAGTTCGTAGGGAGAGAGAGAATCAAGGCTCAACAGATTCTTCTCCATCTTCCCGTTGCAATAGAGAGATGAAACTCGCCTGAGGACGTCGGAGAGTGACCAAATCTGGGTAAAAAGAGGGATTTCCGGGGGTTGCGATGAAAAATTCCCAAAGTTCTGGCTGTGCGATGGGTCTGGAACCGGAACGGGAAGTGAATTTGGAACTGGTAGTGGTAAATTTGAATTTACTCCCAAAATGTTTAAAAACTGGTGCTGATTTTGATGCTGGTAAATTGGATTAGAAATGGGACTGTGAAACACAGGAGAGCCGAGAAAAGGGGAAGGAGCTGTTGACTCTGGATTTAATGGCGTTGCCATGGTAACGGGATTGGAAATGCTCATGTTTGATTTTTGTTCTTGTTGTTGTTGATTTTCACACTCTTGATTTGAGAAGAACAAGCGCAAGATCCCCTTCCCATTGGACTGTCCTCTTTGACCTTCAATGGTTGCTATGGCGACGTGAAGGGCGGAGCGGAGGAGCTGAAGATAATTTGAGTCCACATTGTGTGTCACATTGAAGGAGAGGTCAAAAGGGTCCTGAAGACAGAGTTGACTTCGAGTGGAAAACCGCTCCTTGTTCAGGACACTCACTTGACTCGAGTAGCGAGATTGGCTGGCTGGAAGTTTGCCTAGAAATTAAATACAAGGAAAAAATAATATATGAGCCAAAGTCAAAGATATGAAAAATAGAGTAATTTAAAAACTCCCGCCCGAAAATCCTGTACCTTTATTTTCATGTGAGAAATCGGACCGGGCTCTTATTTCTCCAGTTAATGACACAACAGCGCAATCGGGGAGATGGACAATCTTCCACATCATCTGGAAGAATTCCAGGGTCAGCTGGATAATTCTGGGTGCTGGTTGACCGGAAACGCCGGTGCCAGTGCCTCGGTTTTCTCGATCCATCGCCCCTTTCACTCGAACAAGCTCATCACAAAATCCAATGTTCCATTCATACTCGTCACTTCCGGTTCCGGCTCCGGGATTTCCATCCGTCACTTTGATGACCTCTGGAGGGCAGAGGGATTGAAGCCAGCCGACTGTGGGTATCAAATTCCTCCGCATCAAAAAGACGAGGACGAAGAGAGTAATACTGTAATTTTTGAGCCCTTTTCGGCAGTCCATCAACTTGTTTATGTCCGCCCAGTGACGGATCAATCGGCAGAGGAGACTCACACTCGGCTCCAGTTTGGCGTAGAAACGAATCAACTTTGAATTTTGAACCGACATTTTATTCTCAAAACTTATGTCTATTTTTATTCCACTCGGCCCGTGCTCCAGCGTGATGAGGGGAATTCGAGCGTGGGTGAGGACCTGGAGGATTTTCCAGGGATTTCTATTCTTCTCAGATCCGGATTCCGTGCCAGAATCAGAACCAGATTCATCATCATCATCATTTTCATCTCCACCTTCACCCGATTTTTCTTCAATGGCGTACAATACCAATTTCATCACCACATCTTTTCTCCGATTTTCTACATGTAAAAAATACAAAATACAAAATACAAATGACACGGAATTCTTTGCTTTTTCCCTCTCAATCTTGAAATTTTGAACTTTAAACTTGATTTAAAAAGGGGAATAAATTTAGA
The DNA here is from genome assembly GCA_034698265.1 of Sminthurinus aureus. Lineage (NCBI taxonomy): Eukaryota > Metazoa > Arthropoda > Collembola > Symphypleona > Katiannidae > Sminthurinus > Sminthurinus aureus. The sequence goes on along the minus strand of JAQGBH010001043.1, from coordinate 27,180 downwards.
ATTATATTTTATTGTGTTGATGTTCTTCATTTTTTTTTATATTATTTTTTGAGTTTTTACCTTGATCTTGAAAATAGACGTCCACGTCCGAGCTGTCGGATCCCAATCCGGTGAGAAAAGAGCCAAAAGGATGAACCTCTCCGAAACAGAGGAGAGTTTCCAGCTTCTTGAGCATGAACCATCTTCGACTCATGTTCTTGAGCGTCATTTTATGTTTCTCCAGGAGGGACAAAACTCTGCGTTCCAGATCCGGATCGTCATTAGTTACAGCACTTGCATGGTGATGGTGATGGACAGCGTTTCCATGGAGATGTGGATGTGGATGTGGATGTAGATCTGGAGAGTGCGGGTAGTAACTAAAGTTGTATGTGTAATTCGGAGCTGCTGCACATGGAATTGGAATTGGTTGTGGTTTCATCACAATCAAACGAGGACGGGGAGATAAGTACTGGAGTTGACGCTGTTTCTCCTGTTGCTGCTGCTGTTGTTGGAGTAAAATACTTGTCATTTCCGGTTCGGGTTGGTGCGGACGCGGGACTGGGGACGGAGCGGAAGTGCAGAATGGAATAGGTTGGCGGGAGAAGAGAAGCGGATAGTTGTGCGGGATGATTGGCATTGGCATTGGCATTGGGATTGGGAAAGTTGAGGCGGGTGCGGGGACGGGCTGCAGAAATGGATATTCTATTGTTCGACTCCACATTTTGATGAATCATAGTCAACAAACAATCCACAGTCAACAATCAACACTCGATAATTAATACCAAAAATTTAAAGTACTTGCACGTTTTATCATTCAAACTTGCTCACTTTGAGCTTTTTCCTTTGGGCGGTTCGGTCAAAATAATTCCTGTTCACATAAAATTGATCACAGCACAAAATAACAAAGAAGAACCACGCAGTTTATTTAATCTAATGTTTTCCTTTATAATCCATTCTTACGCAAGTCCACTCTAAAATAGATGACACACACTAAAAATACACAGATAAATATTTCTCGAGTCTCGAGTCTCGAGTCTCGAGTCATGTGAGAAAATAAATTGAAATGAGTTGACTCGTCACAATTCCTATTCCCATTTTGCGGCGTAAATGTAAAATGATATCTCGATTCTGGATTCTCAATTCTCGAGTTGAGAGTGATAAGAGAGTAATTTAATGGAAAATTAGTGCGATGTAATGCGAGTCGGATTCCTAATTCTAATTCTAATTCAAGCCTTAATCTAATTACGAAGACGGTGACTCTGCGAGCACATGTAAAAATGTAGTGAGAATAAGAAGACTAAAAGAGGAAGAATAAGAAGACAAGAAGAAGAGTGAGTACGGAGTGTTTTCATTCTTACTCTACAATCTACAATCTAGAATCTAGAATCTACACACAACACACAAACTCGGACTCTGTCTCCGTCTCAGTCTCTGACTAGTCGACGTGTACAAACAAACCAAAATCCAAGCCAAACGAAAGAGCGACGATTCTTACTCTACGCTCAACACTCTGCACATCTGTCTCTCTCTCTCTGTTTATGACTCTGTATCTCCCTCCCTGAAACATGAAACATGCTCTCACGCTCCACGGTCTATAGTCTATAGTATGTAGGTATATAGTGTGTTATGAGTAGGTGCGTATGCACTACTTATCTGAGATAATATAAAGAGAACCGTCTAAAATACGCATCTCGTGTGCACATTGCATTGTGCGTAGCAAGTTTGAACAGTGTGTACCACACGGGAGAAGTCCAACCACCCGCTCCAACCCTAACTCACTTCAGTTCAACACAGTTCAGGCCAGTTCGTAAGTCCCCTCAAAAACTCAAAGCTCAAAACTTGAGCGGCTTCCCTTCTAATTAGACTTGTACATTGTACGTTGTACATTGTACGTTGTACATTGTACGTTGTACATTGTACACTGTACAGTATGCAACACAATATGAGTATTGAGTATGTATTTCCACGTAATTTCTGCTGTGCATGTGTTTGTTTGTGTGTGGAAAGTCGGTGAGAAAATTACCACATGATGCTTCATCTCCACTCTGTACACTGTACACTGTACACACTATACACCGTAAAATGTCAAATGTCAAACTACAAGAGAAACAGCAACTTGGTATTTTATTTCAATCCTTGAATTTGATACTCTGTTTTACTAATTACAGTCCAGAGTCCAGAGTCTAGAGTTTAGAGTTTAGCCATAACATTTTCCATGTTTCGTGTTCCGTATTCGCTGTTCAGTACACTCTCGTTACAATAGCTAATGTTAGGTCTTTTTGCGGAGCATTTCTGAAGCATCTCCTATATAAGTGTATACAGGAGAGATGGTCCAGAAATGCTCCAGAAATATAAAATGCTGAGAGTGTAGCCAGTATGAAATATGAAATATGAAATAATATCCAATATCCAATATCCAATATCCAATGCTCAACGTTCGCTTCATGTACGGATATTTTTTGCCAGGCAGCGTTATTCAAATAGACAGTTTTTTGCATGTCTCATTCATCATTTTTTATCACCAATTTAAACTCGTGTCATAAAAAAACCTTTGTGGTTTGTGATGATCCAGTCACCAATCAGAAGAAGTTTTCAAATGTGAAATTGGGTCAAACGTCAAACGTCAAACGTCAAGAGTCAAGAGTCAAGACACATGACTCATGATTCATACAAAAGGGAAGGCAAACAAAAAATGGGAATGAAATGACAAGTTGGAAATTCATGTGTGTATTTTGTGTTTACACACAAAAATGGACAATGAAGCAGGAAAAAGAAAAAGGTTATACAATTTTAGATGCTTCCTTTTCTCAATGCTCAATGCGTCTTATGTTTTACGCTTAATCCATTTTTTGTACAATTATTCAGTTTGAATTATTTTAGTTGCATTTCCCCTTTTCATTATCATGTTTTTCTCATGGATCCAAAAATCCAAAGTGGAAAGGGAAAACACACAAAAATTGTTATGGAAATTTCAACTCCGTTTCAAATCAAGAATCGAGTGTACTAAAAAAATTATGCGGAAAATAATCATCAAAATCAATAAATAATTAGTAAAATGTAATTTGCCTTTTCTCTCTCGAAACTCAAAACTCGAAACTCGTATTCGAATTATCTTTCGTATTATTTTTACCAAAGTCTGTGTATCGGTTTTCAATGTTCAAAGCCATCAAAATGAAAATCACAAAATTGCTGAGCCGGGAAAAATCACGCCAAATCATTTTTAGTCTGAATTTCCAGAATTTCCAGCACGTGTTTTAGCCTTTTGATGCTGATTCAATATTTCATACTGGATGAGAAACTGGATGAGTTTCATTAAGACAGGACAAAAAGGCGCCAGATGCATATGAATAATGAGTTATGAGTTATGAGACGAAGCACATGTTTTTCGAGTCAAGTACCAACAAATGTAAATGTAAATACAAAATACAGGAGCAAATGAATAGCAATGACGCTGCCATTTACATTTACATTGAATTGGATTCCCTTTGACATTGACGCGAAGTTGACAGAAAATAAAAGTTACAAGTGTAACTTTGTAATTCATCGGACATTGACTTGAATTTACGATCAAAGCTCAAATCTCAAATCTCAAAGCTCAAAGCTCAATGTCCAATTCCCCAATTCTCCAATTCTCCACACTCATCACTTTAAATCCCATAAATTTCTGTCCTTGACTTTCACATTGAGCCTTGCTCCTTGAGTTGACTCGAGTTAATCAGATTAAAATCAGATAACAGAAATAATACATTTTACCACAAGTAACTTGTTCTCGTCATTTCTATAATTATTTTAAAACGTGCCTTTTTTCAACCTTGTCAATTCTCAATTCTCAATGTGTCAACATATCCAATTCAAAAGGAAAGGCATAGAACAGAATAGAATAGATTAAAATACCGAGCTGAGCTGAGCTGAGCTTAGTTGAGCTGGTACATTTTACTCAAATATTTTCACACTCATTTCTGTAACAGAAATTCATTCTGTTAGTTATTCTCAAAATTCAAAAATAGTTGAATTGTGAAGGTGAAAATTATCAAGAAAATGCCTTTCAAGTTTTGTACCGTTTTCCAAGTGCAAAAACTGAACTGCATTCGTTTTTCTCCGTGTTTCAAGTCTCCTTCGTCCAGAGTGAAAAAATGGATATTGACGGGAATTTTAATAATCTTGTGGTTCATCGTGTCGATAATCAAAGGACTTTCCAGTAAATATATTCTCCAGAGATTTCCTCACCCGTTGACGCTGTCCATGTGCCACTTTTTATCCATTGCTCTCTACTCATTTCCCCTCCTGTATTTCAAGGGGTTGAGGAATGTGCCCGTGTCCTCATGGAGACAGCTTTTCATATATATTGTTCCCATGGCAACACTCAAGACATTCAGTACGGTCAGTGCACATTTGGCACTGTGGAAAATATCCATCCCTTATATTCAAACCAGTGAGTCCACATTTCTCTTTACAATTTTCTTTTAAGTTTGTTTCATAAGGAAATTAATTATTTTTTCCCATGTTTTGTTTTTTTTAGTTAGAGCCTCCACACCAATTTTCACCGTGGTTATAAGCCGGATTTTTCTGGGTGTGAGACAAAGTTTGAGATGTTACATGAGTTTAATCCTCGTCGTCATTGGCGTTGCGGTGGCTTCGTACACTGAATCTTCATTCAATTTGTTTGGGATGGCCATGGGAATCGCCGCAACTTGCAGTCAGAGGTAAATAAATGATAAATATTTTGCAACAAATTCAATCATTTTAACTACAAGTTGAAGGATTTTTACTGACTGTGAGTTGATTATTAGTGTACAGAACATTGTGAATAAAACGCTCATGTGTGGAGACCGGAAGATGCACACTTTTGAACTTCTCGCCATCCTCGGGCGGATCGCATGTCTCTTGTTCATCCCGATTTGGGCCAGTGTGGACGCACAGAGATTGGTCCAGTTGTCACAGGTACAAAACATTCAAATCCTTGAAAGTTTGACCTCGTGACCTTTTGTACGTTGACCTCTTGAAATGATGACGTCGTGACCTTCTATTGCTTTCTAATTTTTTCACAGAGTACAGAATACAAGGAAAATTTGTGGTGGATCCTGCTGCTGATCGTTGGTGACTCCAGTCTCAACTTTTTCCAGAATGTTTTTGCCTTTTCCGTCCTCAACCTCATCACCCCGACGAGCTATGCCATTTGTAACTCAAGTAAGCGGTGTATCATCATTATTCTCGGCATAATTCTGTTCACCACACCCGTCTCAATTTTGAACGGAACTGGAATGTCCACTGCAGTTTTTGGCGTATTTCTCTACTCCTACTTCCGAATCCAGGATAAAAACAAGACAGAAATTGAAAATAAAACAGACAAAAATAAACCAGGAGTAGAAACTGGAATTGGTTTTACCCAAGGTGACGAAAATGTAAACTTGAAGTATGACGTGAATGATGAAAAACATGACAAAATTTAACAACAGAATAAAATAAATGACTATTTTTTTCTAGCAAAGTTGGCTTAAAAATGATACGATTATTTAAATTCATGAAACAATTCTCCAAACCAAATAAGAGAAAAACAGAGAAAAACGTGAGCGTGTGTGTGTGTGTGAAAAATAAAATGCATACACACCGAAAATAGAAACGCGTACAAAAATCCTTGCGCCTTCCCGTCGATTTCAAGCTACTGTCATCCAATTTTCAATTTTCACATTTCATTCGGAATTTTTAGCTCTATACATTGGACACTGGAAATTTTTAATGAATTGTGTGACATGTTTTGACATCCGCTTTCAGTAGCCAAAGGTAGTTAAAAATGTCAAAGTGTGTGGTGTGTGACAACAGGATAGAGAATTGTGACAATGAAATTCCAAGGGGTGAGAATGACCATTTCCTGATAGAGAAATTCTGTAATTATTTTAACTTGGAATTTTCAACGTCATCGTGTGACAACGGTAACTGTGATTACTTTTGTGTTGACTGCAGTTCGATTGTAGTTAAATTGGTCGACTTGAGAGAGCAATTCATATCCATTCAAACTGAATTATTGAAGACGGAGTCAATTGTTACCAGCAAAATCCTCACAAAATTTTGTAATCCCTCGGATTTACCTACACCAAATGAAGAACAAGAACAGGAAGAGGAACAAGAACAACAAAAACAACAAAAACAACAACAAGATGAAAATCCGAATCAGGATCAATTGGGTGATTTGATTGAGAAGAAAAAGAAGAATGAACAAGAAATTCGTAAAATACGAAAAAACATTTGCCATCGTAAGACATTTTATTAGATTTCAGTTCATAATAATAAATAATAAATACTAATTTGTTTTGTTTGTTTTTTTGGTATAAAATGTACATTTTTTAATTTACATTTTTTTGTATTCTGTATTTTGTTTGTGTAGAATTTTTACCAGATATTCGTCTCTCTGAAGTCAGTTCAAAATTAGAAGCACGGATAATTAAATCAAATTCCATTCATTCCCAACCAGAAAAGAGAAAAGCAGTTGAGATTGTTGAGAATTCAAAACCACAAACAGCCAAAAGAACAAAACGCATTCAAAGTCAACGGGATGAATCCTCAGCTTCGTCGTCATCGTCATCATCTTCATCATCAGAGGACTCAGATGAAGATAGTGATTTAAATCACCATGACGACCGTAATTCGGATGGAGATAATGATGATGAGAATAACAAGTCTGAAGAAAACGGTGAAAATGAGGATGATGCTGAGAAAAATCTCAAACAATCACAGGGTATGTAAAAAGTAAAAATTAAAAACAAACAAATGGATTTTAATTAAAATAATAATATTAATGTACTATAAATAATTGTAATTTTTCTCGTCCTGTTTTGTTTGTTTTTGCAGGTGTTGTGATAAACGGAGTTGTTCGTTGGCCCTGTGACAAATGTCAGTCCACATTCTCGAGACGTCGTGACATGGTCAAACACAGACGAGACAAACATCAAAATCCACGGGAGGAAAAACAACATTGGAAATCCGTTCTCGTTTCATCTGGAAAATTTGAATATGGGCTCAAAAAATGGTAATTTTATCATAATCTCATTTTTATTAATAATCATTAATAATTATTTTTAAATTTTACTCTGCACAAAAAATAAAAACACTTTTATCATTGTATTTTTATTAAACAATTCAGGCCGTATGAAAGTAACGAGGATGAATCAAAATTCAAATGTCTGACTTGTTCCGTGGTCAAAAAAACCCGAGATGAAATTACACAACACATCAATCGAGTTCATGACAAATGTAAGTAAAAAAATAAAATAAGGAAAGCAATTTTTTAAATGTGCGATTACTCTAGTATTTTAGTATGCAAAAGTAAATAAAGAATTTATGAGGATTTTAATAATAATTTTACATTTTACAGCTGTGAAACCAACCTGTTTAAAATGTTTCAAGTCTTTTGTGAGTGAAAATCGTTTAAAAATCCATGCTTGTCGTCCGCGAGAGAAATTGAGAGAGTGTAAAACTCGTCGTCAAGACGATGGATCCTGGATTTACAACGGAAAGTGGCGTTTTACTCAGGAACCGGATGAGAGAGACGGCGGTCATCAATTTTTATGCACGAGTTGTGGAACCTATAAAAAAACGATGGAGGTGATTAAATCTCACTGCAGAGAAAAACATGAACGTGAGTTTAATTATATTTTTTAATTATTATTTTAACAATAATATTTAAATATCAATAATTATTATTATTATTTGCTTGTTTGTACTTATGTAATTTTTAAATGTTGTTCTGGTCTGATTTTTACTTTGACTTTGCAGATGCAAATTCCTTTTTGTGTACAGAGTGCGGTCTCACATTCAACGCTCAAAGATTTTTGAATCGTCACATTGAGGGGGTTCACTCGGAAAATTTTGGTTATTTGTGTGTTGATTGTGGGAAGCAGTGCAAAACTCTTAGCGGTTTATATAATCACCGGCGAGATCGTCACCAGGAAATTGTGTATCCCTGTTCCTGTGAACAAACGTTCAAATACGGAAGTGCATTGTCCAAACATCGACGAGAAACGGGTCATCCGCCCGCACCCACAAATCCAGTCACCTGCCCCGGATGTCAGTTCATTTTTCATCCTTTTTTATTTATGTTTTACTACTTTTTTCTATTTTTTAATTTTTACATTGTACAAAAATCAATTTATTTATGAATGAATTCCGTTAATATCATTGATTCGACGTCACCTGATGATAATTTATTTATTTATTTCTGATTTCTCCAGGTGAAACGACATTTCGGAGTGAACGAGGTTTTAGAGCCCATGAGAAAAAATGCAAGGGGAAGACAAAGACTAAAGGGAAGGCAGATCAAGTTCAGACTGAATACGAATGTGAAGAGTGTACAAATGCTGGAATTTCCGTGTCTCTGCCCAGTCTCAACAGCTACAAAAAACATTTGGCTCATCACATTGCTCAAAAACAGAACGGAAAAAAGGATGATGGTGATTTTATTCCTAATTCTACATCTGCATCTATATCTAAATCTGGATCTGCTTCAACTCCCTTAACAATCACACTTGACGACGATGAAAATGACAATGAAAATGAAACCAAAAGACAAAAAGTCAATTCTGAAAATAGTCACATTTCTTCTTCATCTTTATTTTGTCCATAAAAAATATGACATACATATATTCCTTAAAAATATATACATATAAATATTTGTTAATTAAATATGAAAAGATGTTCCATGAAAAATAAAATGTCATTTTTAATTTCTGCCAAAAATGAAAATAAAAATTATATCCTTTCGTCCTATTTTCTATTCCATTCATGAAAATAATTAGTCAATTTATTTTTCATTATTGAATAAAATTTTATATTAGTAAATTCCATAAATTTAGACCGAAAATTATACAAAGATCTTCCATGGTTTTTTTGTATCAGTAAACTAAATTAGAAAAAAAAAATAATAATTATTATTATTGTTTAAAAAAAAGGAATGTTTTAATTCAATCGCTGTAATTGGACTTTAGGTAAATTATGTTGATTGTAGAGATGAACCGCGAGCTCTTTCTGCTCTTGTGTGTAAAATTCACAGTTGTTGCACTGATACTGATACAAAATTACAGTTACAACTTTACAGGACTTGACTTTAGATTTTAAATTGGATTCAACTTTGGTCTCAACATTTTGAGAGCAGACTGGAATTTTAGTAGTTGCTTTGATCGATAATTTTGATTCCGGTTTAGACTCTGGTTGTTGTTGTATTTGTGCAGCTGACGAATTTAGATTAGATGAGACAGTTTTCCAAATATCTTTAATTTCCTCGTGTGATTTATCATGACATGCTCTCATATGGGTTTTAAAAGCCACATGTTCCTTGGCGGCGTACAGACATCCGGTTTCAGGACATTTAAACGGTCTCAGATTAAGATGCACACTGTTCACGTGTTGTTTAAGATTCGGTTTCATGTGTGTTTTAAATGGACAGAGATCACATGCAAATTCAAATGGACGGACATGAACATTTTTCTCGTGTTGTCGAAGGTTGCTTTTATCTAGAGTTTTATAAGGACAATGTGAACAGGTAAATATTTCTAAATCCTTCTCCCTTTTTCCATGTCGAGAAAATTCATGTAATTTCAACCTTTGTTTCTTAGTGTTTGAGTATTTACAGCCCAACTCGCAGCATTTGAACAGACGTCTTTTTCCTTCATGAATATTTTGGATATGCTTTCTGAGGTTAGGCTTCGTTGTTGTTGTCACAGAACAGAGATGACAAGGGAATATTTTTTTCTTCTTGGGCGACGATGATTTTGGTGATTTGTGGGTGCGGAGATGAGCTTTGAGATGATATTCATGGTTTGTTTTGTAGTCACAGTAACCACATTTATACACCTTGTAAAACATTTTCTGTTGATCTGGAAAATTGGCACAATTTGACTGAGTTGAAACAAGAATTGGATTGGTAAAGTTTGTACTTGTTGAATTTGACGGGATGATTTTGGTGGTAGTGACGAGGTTTTGGCTAGACGACGACCCAGGTTGTAAATGTTGTAATTCTTCTAGTTTCTGTTCTGAAGAAAAATCTATATCGTTCAAAATAGTTTCAGTTTCTTGTAGTGATTTGAAGTGGCGGTCTTCCAGGTGTAGTCTAATGTCGTTTTTCCTTGTTTTTTTGGCTTTGTAGTCACATCCGGATTCCGGACATTTAAATGGACTGGAATGAACATTTAACATATGCTTTTTGAGGTTAGATTTCCTCGATGTTGTCACAGAACAGAGATGACAAGGGAATCGTATTTTTTTGCTAGGTGATGATGATGATGATTTTGTTGATTTGTGGGTACGGAGATGAGCTTTGAGATGGGCTTGGAAATTATCTTCTCGTGCAATTTTACGAGGACAGTACGGGCAATTGAATAAGTTATTTTTATAACAGTCTTCTACCCTTTTGAGTTTTCCGTCGACATCTGAAGCTGAATTACTGTTTTTCCTATTATTCTTGTTGTTGTTCTTGTTACCTTCTGCTAATTTTCCGCTTTCCGTGTCATACAAAGTAGAATCAGATTCTCTTGGATTTGGATTTCGAATTAGAATATTATGGCCATTTTCATACACCCACATTTCCTCTGCTTCTTCTTCTTCCTTCAACTCAAACATCATCTCGACATTTTGTGGATCACAGACAGTCCTACTTTACACAAAATGCAAACAAAATAATTTTTTATTTAAACGCTGATTTTCGTAGATAAGGATTAAAAAAGAAAAGACATAATAATTATTACTATTACCAACAACAGGAAAATGTTCATAATTCATAATAATTAAACTTATTAAACAATGTTCATGTTCCGTTTTTTGTTACCCATTTTTATTTATACGGTCGTCATCCGGTTCATTTAAAAGTTGTGAAAGGTGTTGAAAAACATCCTCTTCTTTTTCTGGGTCCAGCTCCTCCTCAACTTTTACTCTGACATCAAATTCAAATTCATCTTCACCTGCAGAATTAAATTGAATTTCATCCTCAACTTTGATGATTGCTTCTGGTTCTGAATCTGTAATTTCAACACTGGACGACGTCGCTGACGATGGGAGGAATGATGAGGAAGAAAAGGAGGAGGATGATGTTGATTCATGTGGAAGCATATTTATTAATTGTTGTTTGTTATTATTGTATAGGTAGGGTTATACAAAACTCGATTGATTTATTTCATATTCCATCCTACAAAATCCAAGCACGAATGTCTAGAAAATACAACACAAAACAAAACAAGGAAATTAATTTTATTGCAACTGTTCATTTATGTAGCTTAAGGAATAAGGTACTAAAAATATTAAAATAAACTAAAATACCATAAAATCTTAAACTCACCATGAAAAATTAATCGCTAAAGGAATGAGAAGAGTTCTTGACAAGAAATTCTTGTACAACAAAATAGATATGTTGCTATGACACTCGAATCGCCTGTGTTAATCAGAGTCAAAAGAGTCAGATAATTTATGACAAACGGCTCAAACTGTTACCTAATTAAGAGTTGAGAACAATACAATTAAATTTTAGGTTCGGCAATCATAACAAATATCAGAAATCAGAAATCTGCAATCAAAATTCAAATCCCTTGCCTTCGCGCTGAACTTGACCACCTTGATTTTTGCATGATACATGATACATATGTACATAAAATAAATAAGCAAAAGCTCAAGAAAGTCCGAGGAATTTCGGAGAAAGCAGAGGTGAAAGTGCATTTGAGCTTAGTTGAGTTCTTGAATTCACAGCGTTTAAATGTCTCTTACTCATGACTCAATATGCCACTGAAATGTACTGACCCTCTCCGCATTACTTATGGTAATATTTTTTATTTATATTTTTTTATTGCAAAGTATTATCACAAACATGAATGGTACAAAAAGTAAAATCTCTTGAATGGTAAAATACGTAAGTAACAATAATTATATAACGGTTACTATTAACTATTAGAAATACAAAATAGTTTATAAATAGTTTATACTGCAGGTTAGTCATGACTCAAACTGAATCCATGTCAATTTCCAGGTTCCAACACCGGAATCGGATCGGAATTCTGATTAGGAACAAATTGTGGTGGTGATGGAGGTGGATTTGGTATGGCATCTGTACATGTTAAATTTGAAACGGGCTCAACATGATTTTCATGTTGAACTCGAGAGTAGGAAAAGTCGGGATGAGCATTAGCATAATGAGTCTTGAGAGGTTTGTTGTCCATGGCAGAATAACCGCAGCTAGGAAATTTACATTTATATGGACCTGCAAAAACCAAGCACACACATAAACACAGAATTAAACTTGGAAGAAAAAGCTTATAAAAAAGCAAAGCAGTTTTAAAGACAACAGAATTCAACATAAAAAATAGTAGGATTTTTATTTGAGATTAAAATAAAATAATACTTACGCGCTCCAGTGTGTTTTTGTTTATGTCTTTTGAGTGTCGACTTCATTCTAAATTTTTGGCCACATCCCTCAAAATCACAAGTCAATGTTTTTTCTTCATGCGTTAGCAAATGTCGATTTAACCCGCTGGTGTAACTGAAACTGAGAGGGCATTTTGTACCTATTTAAAATGAGTAAATGATTATTATTAAATTTTTTTGTAATCGTTGGCAATAGGAAATAAATACTGGATTATTTATTATTTTAGTTAATAATAATAATAATATTTATTAATTATTATTATTGTTTTTTTGCTTACATAAGTAAGGCCTTTCTCCAGTATGTACTCGCATATGTTCAGTCAGATAGCGCTGCCTCGGAAACGTCATCGGGCATTGGTCACACCTATTTACACACATGAGAAAATAAATAAACAAAAATCAAAAATCAAATACACAATTACAAAATTACAAATTTCCCTTTCTATATAAAAACAAAGAGAAAAATATATATTTTTCTTACAAAATTGGTTTTTGTACTTCGTGATGCATTCGTTTAATATGTTGTCGAAGGTTACATTGTAATGGGAATACTTTGCCGCAGTATGGACAGGCTTCTTCGGTGGGAATAGGCTGTTCTGCCCGTTTCAGATGAACGACTTTATGGTGTTTTAGTGCTTGAACACAGGAGAAAAATTTTCCACAATCCTCCTCCTCACATTTAACTTTGAGGTACTTTCTGCTTCTCCTCTTCTGCTCCCTTTTAAATTCTCTCTCCTCCTCACTATTTCTCTCAACAGCATCATCATCATCATCATCCTTAGTTTTTCCTCTTTTCCTACCTATTGTTACGGTGGCAGTGGTGTGTGAATTTCGCATGTGACTATGAAGATAATATTTCCTACACGTAATTCCACAAATCGGACAGGAAATTAGAGATTCATTCGGAACTCGTTTCTTGGTCGGTTTTGGACTTGATTTATTATCTGATGACTCTTCTTTTTTTACTTGATCCATTTGACTTTGTTCTATTTTTGGTTTCAAGTTTTTGATTTCACTGTCCTCTACAAATACCATGAAAGGAGATTTTAATTTTCTTGAAGGGGCAAAAGTTGGATCATGAACTTTACGAATATGCCTGTATAAAATATATTTATATCCATAAATTATTTTCCACTGTCCATTCTCATCTTTACCACAGGAACCACAGGCCACTTTTTTCTTTGTACTTTGAGCCTTCTTGTTATTCGTCGTCTTTTTACTAATCGACCTGTTTTTTTTATAAGGTCGTTTTGTTAATTTTGATGTTGATTTGGTAGGTGAAAATTCTTCATCGTCGTCGTCATCATCATTATCCTCTTCTTCTATGTAATTTTCTTCATTAACTTCATCTTCCTCTTCTTCTCCAACTGGATTCAAATTAAAATCCTCATCAACATCAAAAGGATCAAATTCTGGATCCTTTTCATTCTCATTAATACCATCACTATCACCAAAACTAACACTTGAATTATTATCAATATGTTGGTCCTCCGTTTCCATGACATTTTTTCCATTACTGTTGTTACAAGTGAAGGAGTCTGAATTGAAATCAGAATTATCTAATAATTTCTTCTTCTTCTTCGTTTTGTTGTAGAGATGGTCGAGAAAGAGACGGAGACTGAGAAAATGAGAATTACACTTGTGACATGTCACACTAATTCCATTCAAATCCAAGTCAAGACAACAATCATTTTCCTTTTCCTCTTCTTTGCTGTTAAAAAGGAAAAAATGGGAAATTATTTATTTATTTTTGTTCATTTAAGATTTAAGGTTGAATAAAAATCCATTATACTTAAAAATAATTAAAAATATGCATATTTGCAGTGTATCTTTTACCCGTGATGATGATGAGATTTAAAAAGGGCAAGAGACTCAAAATGTTGATGACAACTGTAACAATACAAACTCTGAATCTCAATTTTTGGTTCTTTTATCACTGCAGTTTCTTCTACTTGTTCACGTTGATTGTCATAGTCATAGTCCTTTATTTCGGGATTAATTGAATCACTTTCCATTTCGGTCGTCATCGACACCTCTGTTTCCATTTCTCAAATTCAGAGAGGAGATCTAAAGTCTTAAGTCTAATTTAAATATGACCATAAAAAATGACAAGGAAACATATTATTATTCCATTATTGCAGAGGAAAAGTGCAGAGTTAACTTTGTGAACATTCTCCAAACTCGACACTCGACACCGTATTTATTATTAATTATTTATATTGTAATTGGAAATTGTACAGCAAATAAAATTTACAACTTTTACCTTTTACAATTTGAGAAGAGGACCAAAAACCTAAACCAAGTTGTACGCAACACACAACACACAACACACTACAAAAGCTGCAGACTCGTGTAACTCGACAAGTGGACTTGATTAAGTAAAACTCATCTGAAATTTAATTATGGTACTTAAATTATTTGATCCGGTCCGATCTCCGATTTCCTCAGGTTTTGAGTTTTGATATCAAATTTTGACTTTTGACATCGGAAATTTGAATTGTTCCCGGTGAACACCGGATATCGTCTCAATGCATGTATGTGTGTGTACTTATGTATTACGGACTATGATTTATTATGATTTATTTTCAGAGAAAATCTGAACGAATGCCCGAGCAAATGAAACAAAGATTTATTCTGTTTTAAAATTCCAATTGTTTAAAACAATTTTTTTTTGTTCTTTTGCTGTTTTTACTCAGAGTTTTAAAACTGGGAGATTGTCAATTGTCCGTTTGGGGTTCAGTTGAATAAATAAGCCTTGTCTTTTGTCCGGAATCGAATGAGCCGGAAATTAACTTGGCTAAAATCGTATTTGGCATCGCCATAAAGTTGAAATCGATCTGTGACCAACAAAATCCATCCGTTGTTGTCAAACCCAAAAGTGTGTGGATACTGGAAATTCTTTTTGTTCTGAGCTACTCGATTTATCGGTCCCAATTGTTGATTGGAATCCGATTCTTTCGTCGTCTGCACTGAATCCACTGCGGTGTCCGGGAAACTTCCAAAGTATAATTTTCCTGCCAAAGGATAAATATTTAAAATGTTTTAGAAAAATGAAAAAAAAAAACTGGTGCTGCTGAGAGAAATGAAAACATGTGAATTATGCCTATAGTTTGCAGAATTCGTATTCGTATTCGTAGTTTGACCTTTGACCTCTGACCTTTATTTGTCATGCCCCAGCTGTCACTTTGATATCGTCGATTCCCCACAACTCGCACTTGCTCATCAGTCAGACTAAAATTCCTCTGTCTCCGTTTGAGATCCGCTGTCTTCACCGCATATATTTTGGTGTCTGCAAGCGGACTGTAGTAAAACGTATTGAAATTTCGGCTCTTGGGCGACAGTGCTGAACCTGTCAATTAAAAATCGAACCAGAAACGAAAGAACAATGAAACATTTTAGTGTAAAAACTATTCCTTTTTTTTGGTTGTAAATTCATTAACTAACCTGAGACTCCGTAAGGCGCCGGATCGAGTGTACCTGAAATCATTTCAAACTGCAATTGTAAAATAGACTTCAAAACAGCCGAGCAGGAATCGAAGCCGGAACCACAACTTTGAAAAGGAAACTCACCAGCAATTGTAAAATTCGCTTTGTCCGGTTTCGGCTCCATCGACGGATGACTCACGGCCCAGGATTTTTTATTCTTGTAGTCAAAGACAATCACTTTGCTTATAAAGAGGTCGGCAATGTAGAGGAAACAGTCTTCTTGACTCGTACAAGCGACGCTCGTGTCCTTCACCGCATTTTCTGTGGGAGGGACGACGTCACTCGGAAACTCGTATAAGGAAATTATCCGATCCCCATTTTTCAAGTCTATCAACACGACTTTTGCAGGACAAAGGTTTTTGGGCATCGTGAGCAAAGCTGTTCGTCCCACATCAACAACCTGGAAAATCCATGACAATTAATGACACGGACTATAAATTTCCCGCTTCATCAAAGCTCAAAGCTCAAAACTCAAAACTCAAAACAAATCAAATCAAATCAATTCAATTTGAAGAATAAATATAAAATACCCAGAGTCGCCCATACTGGTCAATTTCTATAGATTGCACAAGTTGAAATGCTTCACAATTTCCTAGTCAAAATATCAAAAATTCATATGCTATTTGTTATTTATGCACCAGCTTTAAAACTGACCGCAGAATTCGCGGGAAAAACTTGAAAAATCCAGTTGCGTATTAAATATTCAAAGTATGTACTATTTTACCTTCTTGGTTCATTTCTGGAGATGGAAATGGCTGCAGCCTTGGACTTTGGCTTTTTGAGCGTCCACTCGGTAAATCTGGAGCTGAAGAATAAGGAACAGCACTCAACGTAAAGGGAACTCCCACTTTGTAGCGCGGCGTGGTGAGAAATAGCCGATTCTCATACGCTTTCCCACCCGTAACCACACAATTCTTCTGGATAAATTTCTTGCTCTTGATCATTCCAGCCCGTTCCGCTCTGCTGGCAAATTTGTACTCAATTTTTTTCCAGGCGTAGTAAACCTGATAATTTGATTCCGCCCGAGGCAGTTTTAAATCACGAGACTGGTTTCGATAGATTCGATTCGAAACATGATTTTGTATCATTTTATTCTTATTCAACCTACGTAAAACTTGCGAATCCGAATCCGGATTTGATCCAGATCCAGACGCCAATAAAAATAATTGAGATGAGATGAAAACAAAAAGGAGGAAAATTGAGCAGGACAAATTCATGGTGAAAAAAGATTTTTGAGCAAGAAAATGAATAGAAATAATAAAAATACGCGTGAAACACTCAACATAGAAATTCTCGTGTGTTTCGTAGAGTAACGGTTCAGTTTGAAGGTGAAAATGTTATCATTTAACCTCAATTATGAATCCACAATCCACAACGTTTAATGCTCAATGCTGAATAAATGAAAACATGTGTTTTTATGTAAGGACAAAATCAACGCTCAGCTCGCTCTTGCTTGCTCTTGCTCTTAATCACGAAATGAAATGACGTCTGCTTTCATAGTTTGTACGCACTCTAATTAATTCCTTCCATTTTATTCAACATGCTAATTTTTCATAATTTTTGAAACATGAAACTAAAATTGTGATTGCTTAAATGCAAATTTAGGATTTTGAGTTCAAATGTTTTATATTTTGGGATTTCGTCGAGTTGATTGGATTTAGGATTTTTTGTTCCTGCAAAAGGAAATTTTTTGGGATTCTGTCCAGTTTTTATGCGGAGTTTCCAGATGACGCTGGTGCTGGTACTAGAAAAATATATGCCAAAAAACTGATTGTAGAATTGGGAAAAGAATTAGCGACATCTAACGGACAAAATGTACATGAATTAATTGAATTTTCAACCTGTGTTTATTGTACAAAATTATTGGATTTTACGTGTAATTTTCCTTTCTTTTGCTTTTGTTCTAGTTCTACTTATTGTTCTTGTTCTTGTCGATTCTGATTTTGAGACTGATTCTGATAATGGTGTGGGCACGCTCTGTATTGGTATTCATAGCGATAAAGTCGTTGTTCTCGACACTCGTCACACATCCTGTTTCGAAAATTCCACCACTTGAACAGCTGAGCGGCGTAAAAGATACAACAGCCACAGACACCACAAATGAGAAAGACGGCGAAACTCAGGAGGAGGACTAACCAATACCAATCCCAACTCGAAATCAAACTCATCTCCAACTTGAAATTTGACGAGTTTGAAATCTTTTTAGAGCAGAATTTGCAAATATTAAGCGAGGAGTAAAATTGTATGGAGAGGAGAAATTGGAAATTGGAAACTGGAAACTAAAATGAGGAATGAAATTCATTTCGACAATGCCAATGGCGATGCTATCAATTTTCAATTTCGTCCAATGTAGAACTCAAATCACAGTAAATTTCATCAAATACAAAATACAAAGTTCAAGACCTAATTTGATGTGTTTTTTAGAAAACGCATCCTTTAGCATTATCCTGTATCACATTATCTAAAAATCTGTATTTAAGCTCATTACATTAGATATTAGACAGTATAAATGGTAATAATTACAATTTGACATACACAAAATTAATTAGGAGCTCAAAACTCAACCGTTTTGAATTTAAATTTTGAAACAACAAGCAACAGGAAATATCTAAAAATGGGCATGACGCATGAAACATCAAGTCAAGTCACTTTGACTGGCATTCTTTTTCAATTCCAAAACAAAAACCAAAACCAGATCATTTCAGAAGTGTGTAGTGCAGAGACATGAGAAATTAAATTGTCAAATGTCAAATGCCAAATTAACATGTTTTTTCCCTGGTTTTCATGTATTTGTGACGCATGACGTTGGACGTTGTTTCTGTTTCTTAACTTTCCGTGCATGAATAATTGTGCAATGGACTTGACTGGATTTATTGATAAATCAACAATCAACAGCATTGTCATATTTACACATGTGGAAAGTTAATTATGTGAAGAATCCTAATAGCCTGCTTCGCATCGGGAGCCTAAAGCATTTATGCTTTGTAGGCGATATAAAATCCTCACGGAGGGAGGATTTTTAACTTTATTTATTTTTATTTTTATTCAATTATACTTTGCAACTTACACTGTACAAATATAAATTTATATTGTAGACTTACAATTATAAATGTAATGTGTATTGTATATTGTATATTGTGCTGTGTCAGAATTTACATGATCTGCATGTGAAATATAAAAATATTTACTAAAATACGATTATATTTTTACAGTTTTTGGTGGTTGTTATTTTAAATTTTCAATGCAAGTACACACAATATTTTTCTTATCGGTTCGAGTCTAAAATCTAGATTCTATATCCTACATATAGGAAAGCAAAACTTGGGCTGTTTCATGTTGTCATTATTTTCAATTGATCGAGTGTCACATGAACTAAAAGTTTAAGTGTCACATTTTTTTTCTTTTTTTGTTATAATATAAACTTACAGACAAAATCCCACTCAGCAACATGTTTATTGTATTTATTTACTGAATTTGTACGTGTAATGGTTACAGTGAAATTAAACTCGTAAGCTCTATTTCTTATTTCTATCACGCGTCAAGGTTAATTAACCTTGATTAAATTTTGGATTTTGGAAGCATTTAAAATGTAAATCAAATGGTCGTGAATGGTAAATGGGTTTGGAGTTTGGACAAAACATTTTAATACGCCTGTGTACATTGTCCATGCTCATGTTTCGATTGAGAGCAAGATAAAACAGGTTCGAATTTTGAACTTTGAACAGTCAACGGTCCAAGAGTTGAAGGCCAAATTCTCAGTGGGATTTCAGAGCTCTCTTGTCTATCAATTTCCTTGTTTAACGAGTGAAAGGTCAATAGTGTTTTGTTTCTACGATGAGTTTACGCCACTGGCTCATTTCCGCCTTGTACAATGTACATGAACTTTGAACGCATCAAAATTAGTCCTCTGGTCTCAGGAGAAGAAGGTCAAAGATTCTATCTTATTCTATGTAAAAAATATTTGGAATAAAATAATTTTGTTTCTGTTGTATCGAGTATCGAGTATCGAGTATCGAGCATCGAGTTCATATTTATTGTTTGAGCAGTAAAAGAGGTGAAACTGAAATTCATATTGATATTTCAAATCCCACTGGGTATGAATTTTCTAAACTGAGTCAACAATTCCAGGTTCGAGGTTCGAGGTACATTGTAAATTTCCGCCTCCCGGACGTTTTGAGCTTTGAGTTTTAAACATTAAACATTCGTCAATGTTTTGAGTTTTGACATTTTTCCAGCTTTAAGTTGAATAAGGAGTAAAAACATTTTCAAATAGAAACTCTAACGAGTCTCGAGTCTAAATGCATTTTACAAAATAATTGGTGTGCATTGAACTGTGTGGATTAAATTGTAGTAAAATGGCTACTTATTTGAAAAACAGGCTACTGTGCGGTATAATCCTGCTAATTTTACAGCAAATAGCGCATCTCCCACAGGCGGAGGCGAGAACAAGAGGCATGCAATTAAGAACGAGGTCAGCTTTGGAAAACATAAGAATTCGCATGGACTCTCTGATTGGAAGTGAATCCAATGTTTGGGTTCAATTCTTTGACATGAGCGGTCGAAAAAATCCTGACCTCCAAACGGCCCTGACCTTTGACCTCGACAACAGAAACAAAAACAGGAACAGAAATAGTAATACGGATAGAGTGACTCCTGTAGTTATTGACGCGGACGCAATTGAAAGAGTGAGGGACAGAAAGAGGTCACGCTACGACACAGATGAGCGGCGAACTGTTTTTAGTGGGGTCAAATTTATTTATCCCTTTGTGACGATTGTTCTTCTCCCGAGTTCCTCACATGTCCGCCTGTATGCATGTAAACTGTCCATTTGGTTGATGGAAGGTCAAAAAGTTGCTTATTCACCTAAACCGGGTGATGTAAATGGTAGATTTTATCCCTCGCTCAATATTTTTCTCATCCCCAAACCCACTTTCCAACTCCGCTATTTTTACACCCTGGTCAAAGAGAGCAAATCAAGCATGAGGCGTGATGTCCCAGGACCAATTTTTGCCCTAGTGATGGAAATAAGCCAAAACATGGTGGTTATAAAAGAAGGATGGCTTCTTTGTCCCTGGGGATTTCTTCAACCAGTCATGAGAAAAGTGATCTGCACCTCTGGGTCAAGGTCAAATTTAAGGTCAATTTCAGGGTCAGGTCAAAGCACAGGTCAAACCCCTGAGGAGCAAATCACATGTCACTCACAGATGATTCGAGTTGTTCAAAAAACTTATAAATCTAAACAACTTTCCCTTGTCCTCACTTCTAATTCTGAAGACCCGGAATTTACAAGACCATTTGAAGAGAGACCCCATCAGAAACAAAAAATTGTGAAATCTCCAATGGATCGAAAATCACCGATAGTTTTAGACTGGGCAGTAAAATATTGGCTACTTGCTGAGGTCAATGTGACCTTTTGGTTCGAAAAATATCCTGGTGCTCAAAAAGAGGAGGAAAATTCTGACCAAAAATTTTACAAAATTGACCCAATCCAACACCGAGTTCGATATAATGATAAAAACACGCTGTCTTATAGTGAAACGTCCAAATTTTACCCGACGGGCATAATCACTTACAATTTCATCACGGCAGATGGCGTAAGATCAAAGAAAACAACATTAGAAATTTATACAAGACCCCTCCAAAACCCCATCTGGATCACCCTACTCGTCGTCATGGTGACAACAAGTATGGTAATAACATTTTGCTCATTTATTTTGACATTGTTGAATAAAATCGGAGACTCGGGAAAAATAAAACTGAAAGACGTTTTTGGAGAAGTCTTGTTGACCTTTTTCTGGTTATTTCGAGCCCTAATCGAACAATGTGGGGACGAAACCCCGGAATCAAATTCAGACCAATTCAAATCTCTGACCTCACTTGCCCAAGAGGGCAGTGTGGCATTTCGCTTGATATGCAGGACAATCCTCTTGGTGTGGCTCCCTCTAGTGGTAATTGTATCGAATGCTTATAAAGGCGTGGTAAAAGTAGACTACGCTTTAAAACATCCATTCTACACGGAATGGAAAACCTGTATGCAGTTTTTAGGGGAAGACTATCCATTTTCTCCATTTTATGCGGATTTTGACCTCTCGGTCAACTTGGGTGGGGAACCTCAAGTTGGTCAGGAAATGGGCCATGCTATAGACATGTGGACAAGACATGCGCCCTGGGCGGCGGGTAGGTACGGCCTAATGTATGCCTTTGCCGCCTGTAAAGCCGCATGCAACCGCCATCTATACGCAGACAAAGATAACTGGAATCGTGATTCCTGGAAATGGCCAAGTAAAATCACACCAAAGTCTGAATGCCATAAACAAGATGAGTGCCAATTGTTCTACAAGATGGCGCCCTTGTGGCGTCGCACAAGAGTTGCTTTTAGCTTCTGGGACTTCTGGCTGGCCCTCTCTCAACAAGAGTCATCATCATCGGATAGTGAAAAATCACCCATAAATTTACAAAAGCCCCGGACCGTTTTCATAACTCGGTCCAAGGATTTCGCATTTTATTGGAGTTACTTTCAAAAAATGATGAAGGAGAAGCCAAAACTTCAGTTTGCCCACAATCACCATGGAAACGACGTCAATGTAGATGGGTCATTTTCAGCCGTCTCGGGCTATTCAATCGACAGTCTCCTGTGGAAATTTGAAGATGGCGCCCCTGCCCGAAAAATGCATGTGCTGTTGACCTCTGGAATTTTTTGGCAGTGGGAAAAATGGAATCGGCTCCGTTTTCTTGACCCCAAGAAAAAATCCGTTCAAACCAGATGGTTTGAGCACCGATTTCAAATTCGAAATGAAGATGAGGCGGAAGAACTCAAAAAACAACTGGCGGAAGAAGAAGCGGACGAATATCAACCACTGTCATTCAAAACATCAGAAATCCACTGGATTTTTATTTTGTACGGCGCCACCTGGATTCCTTGTTTTTTGGGATTTCTACTTGAAATCCAATTTAACCAGCTCATTCTAAAGATTTTTAAAAATCCTTCAGCATTTTTAATACGCCTCAGAGTTTCGCGGTATTGGCCAGCTTTTTATCTGCATTTTCCAAATTTCAATGCCGATTCCAATTCCAGTGACAAGTAAAATCAGTTTATGTTCCCAATTGAAGTTTCCAATTGATAATTACATAATTACATCAAAAGATAACACAACTAAAAACAGCTGAGTTTTGAATCCGGGTCATTAAATTAATTAGCTTTAATCAATCACAAATTGTCAGCTTTATCACAAAATGTGTGATAAAAGTTTTGAGTCTCATTGAACTCGAAGTGTAAAATTGGAAATCCTGTTCATTCATTCAATTCCACTCGTCACTTTTCCATCCTTCTGAAATCTGAAAATTTCCAGCTCAAAACTCGTATTAAAAAATGGAAAATTCCCAACTTTGTAAAAAGGTCATTTTGACCTTTGCATTTTTGTTGTGCATTTCCTCAACTTTTGTGCACGCATTTCGACAGGAGTTGATTCTGCGGGAGAATAACGGAAACTCCTACACGTTTTATGACCACGTGACTGATATTGGCGACGCCTACAATTTTGAAAACGTCACGCAAGTTTGTTGTCTTGGCGCGTAAGTTCAAAATATTACAAAAAGTAGTAAATTTTCAATGACTGTGAATTTCCTATGACAAGAAAAAATTGAAGTGATTCGAATCTTTTTTAATTTCCTTGTCATTTTTGTTTTGCTGTTTTAGGTGGTGGGCATATGAGGGCGCTGACTTCAGTGTGCGTGGTTCCTCCCTGGGCGTTTCTGAAGAGCTAGTCTGTACCTCTAGGTCTTTCCCATTTAAATCCTTCCGCTACACTGGGGCCTCAGAGACGGAAGAGAGTGCCGTGAGTCTGTACCCTTCCTGGGGACCTGAATATTTTCTACGAGAGGGCACGAGTATGGGCGGAATTGCTGAAATCAATGAGTACATTAGCAGCTATGCCATCACCGGATCCGCAAACTGGCTATTTTTTGAAGGGAAGAATTTCAATGGGAAATCCGCATGTGCGGAACGGGGTCATATTCTTGGATTGTACAGTCTTCAATTCACACTCAAACTGACAACAGTGGGCTCCGTTTGGGAAGGCTGTAATTTTGCAGAACTTCAAAAATATAACAGCACACGTCAAATATAATTCAATACAATTGATTTTAAAATAAAAAGTGTAAGCTTACACTTGGACATTATAAAAATGCTAAATTTGTTTTAGTATTTCTGCGTTGATTTGTAATGTCCATCTCTATGATTTTGTTAAGTTACTGTTAAAATAAAAACTGTCTCGATTTCAGCATAAGTCACTATTTTTCAATTTCATAATTTTGCAATGGTTGAATTTCTGGGGGGTCAAGAAGAACTTAATTGAACATGTTTTATTAGGAGCTTAATGGTCGTAGGTTTGGCATGAAATATATATAGTCATTCTGGAATCTATAATCTGGAATCTTTTGCATTTTACTCTGTCCCTCTTGTATGAATTTGGCTATACAAGTATTTTGTACATGTGACATAAACAACATAATTTTAACATAGAATTTAATCGTACCAATAATAGTGATGAGAAAATGAATGTGGTTTATGGTTAATGCATCCTTTTTGTTTAGTAAATGTGTAGCTTTTGGCTAGAGGTTCAAAATTGGAACAGTAACCAGAAAAAGGAGGAAAATGTGTACAAGCAACATTCTGTATTCTGTACGTGTAATGTGTATGTGTGTGGTGTATGTTTATGCAGTGTGAATTGTAAACTGTAAATAGATGGCCGTTGGTCGTGTAAAAAGCAATGAAAATTAAATGGGATCGAGTAAAACCCAAAGAAAATTCCTTAACCAAAAGAGAGAGAGGACGAGGAAATTATCTGTATTAGGAATTAGATTGGAAATGGAAAGGAATTGAAGGCCAAATCAGAAGGGAATGGAATGGCAAGTTTGAGTTTTAAAAGAAAAGTTAGACGGCGATTGTACGAGACATAAAGCTGCCTTCACCAGAATCATTGAGCATTGAGCGCGCTGGAATAGAGATGGGCTGAAAAAAGAGAAGCTTTGAGTGGAGTACGTTTGCCGTGCAGGAAACTTGGAAAAACATCATGCAACAAACCACTCTCACATCTTTTCCACTAGCATGTCCCATTTATTTCCGCTTGCAACTTGCGACTTTGCTCGCTCCACTCTCAACTTTTACACTTTAAGCTTCTCGTGGCATTTGCTTAGTGATTACCCAGAATCCAGAAGAATAAATTATTATAAAATTATTATAAAATTCTTAAAGCGATGTTTTATTCATTGTTTTATGCACAAATACATTTGCATCAAAAAGAAAACTGAAAGGCTACAAATAATGTCAGTACTTTTAATTTTTAATGCACAGAAAATCAAAACATGGATTTTTAAATCACTTTTAATGCGATGATTTTTCTACATTTGCCTTACGCGGATTCACATCAGACGCAATTTTTTGCTATGACTTTTTGTCATGTTGTTTTTGCACGGGAAATTTCAAGTCAGCAGCAGCACATGCAAATGAATTCGGACACTCTGAAAATGCACCGACTTCCGTCCGTCGGATAAAATTTGTAGTACGTTGTCCAGCAGAAACTTTGACACATTTCACCGATCCGCGATTCACTCGGTCCAGTGAATTTCACACACATTTTTCCAGGGGTGTTTTCAAGTCCATCCTCATCATCCGCGAACGGACCAAATCCAGAAAACTGACTCGCGGCACACTGCAAACAAAAACACACAATTTACTTGATTTTCTTTGAAAAACTGTATTTTTTATTTATGGAAAAAATTAAAGGAGTACAAATAAAAATGCATTTTTTACGCATCCAATTCCCAAGAGGCCGATGGCTAGTAAAACGGTGGCTAAAACGATGATTGTGCGAGAGCGGCTAACATTAGAACACGAGTATTGAGAATTTTCTTCACTTGACATGTTCAAATTTTACTATGGGAAAATTGTTGATGTCAAAAGAAAAACTGAGGTGCAAATGAACTGAGCAAATGATGTTGAAAACAAAAATAAAAATAAAATGAAGCTGAGGAGTGAATTTTATTGAGCAGAATGAGTGTCAATTTGAAGCGTAAACGCATGTTCATTTCACACTCCATTCGCATCTGTTTGCAGCTGTTTTCATGTCGATCCATTTTGTGGTTTTTGATTAATGCATATGCAAATAAAACAGATGCACTTTTCATTTCATTTCGCTTCTGTACACACAAAAGTCAATAAACTGTCTGTGGAAAATGCAGCTCGTTTATCCTGCATTTCAGCTACTTTGTGTTGCAAATGGGAGATTTTTGTACCATTTTGATTTGCATTTTCATATCCAATTTAATTCAAAACATAGTCATTTTATTTTCTGTTTATTTTTTTCAGAAAGAAGATTTAAAACTTTCTTTTGGTCTGGTTTTGGTTTGGTTTTGGTTCACAAAGAAAAAAGAGAAGAAAGGATTATGACTGAACTTGTGAGTGTCAAAACTCGAGACTCAAGGATGAAGGAAGCCTCGGGCATTGATATATTTAGAAAAAAGGGTTTTGTCCCTTCACTTTTTCCAGGGTCCTTCATTCACAAATATCTTCATTTACAAAAATCTGTGCTCTGGTCCGCTCTGGATTTCCAATGCATGGAAAATTTTGTACATTTGATTTGTTGGAATTATTCTGAATATGGAGCAAAATGAAAATCAAGTGGAGGAAATGCAAATAGAAAACTCGGGAAGAACTGTAGTAGCTGATTCTTGTGCTGATCCTGGTTCTGTCGACGTTAAAAAAGATAAATCTGAGGAAGATCTACGAGAAGACGAGTCAAAAGAGCCAACGAAAGACACCAAAGAATCCGTTGGAAAATTAGAACTTTGTGGAAAACAGGGTTTCCTCATTTTGCCAATAAACAGCTTGTCTTCCACTGCTATTTTATCTGCAAAAGAACAGAGAGAAGCAAAAACTAAAATAAAAAATTCAACCTTAAAAAGAGATTTAGAAAGCAGCCGCAGCAGCGCCGCATATCTTCATCTTCTGAGGTAAATCAAAGAAACAAACAGAAAAACGTATTGCGCAATGTAAAAATTTCATAAGAGATTTTTTTCCGGTTTCAAGTTCGGTATTTTATGCTCATTTTACTCTTTTGATAGAAATGCAAAAATCCTGTTTGAAAAACCCGGGTTTCTTGCGCTAAACAGAGGGACACTAAAGCGACTCCTGGCGGACGATGACTTGAATATTCAAGACGAGCTCCATGTTTTTCACTCAGCCGTTCGATGGGCGGAAAATCGGTGTAAAATTGAAGGACTTGAAAAGACGACGGAGAATTTGCGGCGAATTGTGTTTGA